>JAYMTF010004736.1:0-12653 GCA_036897485.1 Pelargonium nanum | reverse complement strand
ACACAATTGTCAGGTCAAAGTTCTTTTGGCCCAGGCCGACTCTCTCTAGATTCACAATCTCGATCTCACTCAGGGTAACCACAAGGAAAGGAGTCTCTACAAGCTCAACCAGGCAACTTGAAGTTGGAACTATAAAAGCAGAAGCCTTGTAAGGTACTCCATGGAATCCAAGCTCTCTCAAAGGTTGATCAAACTCAAGGTCAAGCCCACTAAATTGTGGTTGTCCCCAGAGATCGTTTACCCGATTCACATAGCTCTGGAAGTCCATGTTGATTTTATTCTTCCTGTCTCTCTCCCGTTGCTCTTCTTCAATCTCATCGGGATCATAGGCAGATCTCTTTGAACCACCACCTAGGGTCTGAACCACATCCATCACCTCAACATAGAATTGGACATCCTTGGTTTTCTTGTTCCCAACCATTATGTGGTTGTGGAGGTGGAAATGAAGGAGGGTGATCATCTCTTTCTCTGCTGGCTGGAAAAAGGCATGCTTGATATTTCCAAACATTATATCCACGCGCTCATCAGGCCTAGTAGTAGAAAACCGGAACCCATTCACGTGAGCTTCAAGGGTACCAGGTAACTTCCTTCCCCGGCCACCAAAAACTGGACGGATCCAGAGGTCAGACAACCTTATAGGCTTAAATCTGTTCCAAGCAAGTTGGATTTTTTCCTGAGTTACCAAGGTTGCTCTCTCAGCTCTTTCTGATTCCCTAGCCACAACCTGCCGCCTGAGTGTCTTAATCATCTGTACCACCTCACTTATATGTCTAGGGTCCTTGGAACGGAACGAAACCTCCTTCAAATAAATAGATCCGGAGAATTTAAGCGAGTTATTGTCATGGGGACTGAAAGGAGTTCCTGGCACATGAAAGATTATACGGATGTAGCACGTTCTATTAGTGTCTTGTTGGCTGGAAACAGTTCTTATGGTAGCAACATGGAAAGGGACCATGCTTCCATAAATAGGTAAAAGAACAGCCTCGTTCTTTTGGTCAATCTGAATCATCAAATCCCTAGGAGGAGGAAGATCATTGACATTCTTATATGCTACAAGATCTGTGGACGCCTTTGCAGAAGAACGACCATCTCCAGTGCCATTTCCCACACCAGCAAGTCGTCGGGCAGTTTCTTCGTTCTTTTGTCGAGCAAGCTCAGCCTGATGCAGCCTCCTGAGCTCTTCTTTAGAAACTTCATGGTTGTCCGATCTCAGAGTTGTCTTAGAAAAGGCTTCTACGCCATTAGCCTCAACTTTAGCCTTCGGCTTTTCTTCTTCCTCATCATCCTCATTGAAAGAATAAGCAACATCCTTCACCGCCTTGGAACATTGATGAGTAGTTACTTCAATCTTATCTTCCAAGACAATCACCGTATCAGCAAGCAGAAGAGAGAAGTTCTTATTCTTTGAGTCATTAGTCTGGCTCTGCAAGTTCTGAAAGCCAAGTGACACATTAAATATCATCCCTGCTTTTACTGTTCGATCATTCTTGGCATTGAGATTCAGCCCAGACTCACGGAACTCAAGACCAATGCCTGTCCCAGCAGATTTTGTCAAGTTGGAAACTAATTCAGGAGCATCCTTCTCAACCACTGAGAGAGCTGCTTTATATGCAGCACTGAGCTTGTTCCCAGGCTTCAAAGCATTAATCGCAGCTTCCTGAGCTTTGAGAAGAACCTCATAAGCCTTGCTCTGCAAGGCATTACCATCAATCAAAAATGTCCGAGCAACATTAGAACAATAGCTATTGTACCTGGATCCAACTGCGCAAATAATAACACTGGCAGAATCATAGTAGAGTAATTCATCATTGCTAGCAGCACTGGGCCTAAGATCAAACTGTCCCCCGCTCTGAAAAATTGGTGGGTAGCATATATCAACGTTCTCTGACTTAAGCTTCACTTTAGCTTTAGAGGGTTCCAGTATAGCCTTCTCTGTCTCATCCATCAAAAAAGAATGAGTGACTTTTTTTTCCTCATCAATAACATTTTCAAGCTTTGGAACCACAACATTCTTCATGACATTAGCAGTCAAGTAAGCAGCTCTCTTCACATTCAAGAGCTCCCCCTCGTCCTTAACAGCAAAAAGATCACCAAGACCATTGGTTATATCACAAAGCTGAAAGTTCGCATTCTTCAGTTTCTCAGCCCAAGTCTCAAAAAGCTTTCCTTCAGGAGCCTCTCTTGCTATGTGTCCAACAACGGGAGCATTGTCACCATCTCCTTTTGACTGAGAATTAATGGCATGGAATATATCATCCATTTTTGCAGTTCCATCATCAGTCTTAGCCTTCACATGCATAATGATATCTGCACCCACAGCCTCCTTTGCAGATTTTTTCACAACTTCAAGCAGAGAGGCTTTCTTCTGACTACACAAAAAATGGATCTCCTTCTTCATGAAAACCATTATTGTCTCTGGGAACTCATAGCCTAGCAACCAGATGTTCAAAGCTGAGGATTTAAGATAACGCAAATCATCTGAAGGTGGGGGAGTTGCTATTGCAAGGGCAAGGGAAGAGCCCCACAAATCAGAACTATGTTCATTCCAATGTGAATAAAAAGCCTTTAAACGCTTCCTAAAGTTATCAAGATTAATAGAGTAAGCACTTCCAGATCCTGCCGACTTCCCATTTGGAGGTTGAGCATTTCCATTCCTTTTGTCAGCCATTATATCTTCTGGATTCTGAAACTAGTCTGAACAAACCAACAATAATTAGCCAAATTAGAAAACCAAGTAGCCAACAAACAAAATATATCTAAGATCATACAAATAAAAGGATACGAGAAAGTTTTTAGTTTAGTTCTCCAAAGAACAAGAGCATGAAAAAGAAAGATAACACTTTCTTCTATACTTATATAGTACACGCATGTAATATTTTTATTATAAAGTATTATCAGGAGAAACACAAGAAGCAACAAATAGAATTTCCCGTTTGGATGTATAGATCTTTCAATGCCTGGGGGTCCATGGAAACTTTAAAAATGTCTTCCCATGTTAAAAAAACAATACCATGCTACAACTTCCGGCACTTTTAAAAAGAAAGAGCAGAATACAAATAAGAAATATGCAATGTTTTATGTTCAGATCATATGAACAGAATTAGGATTATGAGTTCAGGTGAATAAATAAAACTATAAGCCGCATTTAAGTACTTCTTACCAACACTGCATAAGTTTTAAAATTAATGACGATTAGACTTCTCATTCTTACTATAGTTTGAAAAGGTACAAAGTAACATACATGGATATGTCCATTATCACAACAGTTGAACAATACATGAACAGAATTAGGATTATGAGTTTCGGGTGAATTAATAAAAACTATAAGCCGCAAACAAGTACTTCGTACCAACACTGCATAAGTTTAAAAATTAATGACGATTAAACTTCCCATTCCTACTATAGCTTGAAAAGGTTCGAAGTAACATACATGGAATCTAATATTAAACTTCTCATTATTAAGTCCATTATCACAAAACATTTGAACAATACATGAACAGAATTAGGATTATGATTTTCAGGTGAATAAATACAAAATATAAACCGCATATAAGTATTTCATACCAACAATGCATAAGTTTTAAAACTAGTGACGCTTAGACTTCTCATTCTTACTATAGCTTGAAACGGTACGAAGTAACATACATGGAATCTAATATTCTATATATGTCCAATATCCCAAAATGTTTGAACAATTCATAAACGGAAATAACAAAATGTTGAGTTCAGTTACAATTAGTTTCTCATTTTAGTTTGCCGCTCCGGAAAGTCCGGAAAGTTCATCAAAACAATGACCAAATATATATTTAGATATACAACATCATACAGAAAACAGAACTGTCAATAATTTCCAACTTAACAAAATATCAAATTGAAATACACATTATGGTCAGGCAGACAACAGAACCCCTTCGTGCCCAAAGAAACCCACAAATTCAAATGCAAAAGTGTGCTATGAACCTTAAGCCTAAATACAGTTAATGCTTCAAGTGGTTAGTCAAAACAGCCCAAAACAAATCACCTCTGCATGTCTAAAGTTATAACTTCTAAGATCAAATTAAAATCTCCAAACCACACATAACTTATCAAAGCTCAAACATCAAAGGGTATAAGCATCAGAACCTACATCTCTCACCCTTCACAGATAAGCTTCAACAGCAGCTTCGAGTACCCTCAATTTGAACACGGGAATCAAAACCAACCTTCACCTGAAAAGAGAGAAAACAAAAACAATGATTACACAACCAAATCATCTCAAAAAACGGCAAAAACATTATTTTTATTATTTTTTAAAATTTTAAATTTAGCCCCAAATTAGGGTTTCTTCGAACTTCCACACTTTGAAAAACCCTAGAATCACATCAAATAGAGCAGATAACTCACGTTCCCTGCTGCTTTCCAAAAAGCTTCCACTATTTGTCAGAACAAAAATGGGAAATCTGAGGCTTATTTAGGGTTAAGTTTTAAGTTCTGCAGCTAAGAACAGCCCCGAATGGGCAAACCCTAGGGTTAGGCTTTCGAAACAATCGCCAATCAACCAAGCCTATCTGACAAACCCAAAAGAAAATCGCTCGAAAAAGCCTAGAAATCGAAAACTAGAGTGATGAAACTACTCATAGAAGTTGCATAAACGAAGAGAAAATCGAAGAAATTGAAGAGAAGCAGAGAGGAATTGGAGAAGGGAATGAGAGAGAAATGAGAGGGAGCGAGAAACAGAGAGTGAATTTGATTTCCAAGTATGGAGTGAAAGGTGGGTTTATATATTTCAGGGGCAGTAGGACATAAGGCATGAAAATCGGACTAATTACAACAAATGCCACGGGAAGTGACGCAAAGACATTGAATACTCTTTAGAGCTGACACTTTGAACCTGAACATAAATAAGCATGTTTGTTTGTACGAAATTTTATGGAATATGCCCAATCTTTATTTTATTCGGACCGGATAAGTCCACACTAAACTTTCAGCAATGATTTGAATTTGTGGATACTCAAAATTTAATACATGTTTTTACGGTTCAAGTTGTATAAGATAGATACGATATTTTTCAGGTCATGTTGTTGTCGTATAAACTCACACGAACCCACAAACTTTGTTCGTAAGTCTTGAAATTTAGAACTCCAGCCTTTTTAAATTAGGCTTGGAAACGGTCTTTCTATTCCGAAACATGAAGTGTTAGCTTCATTGTTGAAGTATTTCTTATACAGTAATAAAGTCTAATGATTTGTTGTATATATCATATTTTTTGGTTTAGAGCCGGCAATTTGAAACTAAATTTGGGGTATAAAAAACTTGGTCCAAACGGTCAAATCAGATCCGATCAATTTCGGATAAGTTCAAAAAAAAATTTGTAATAATAGGGATCAAATTAGATCAGACATATCAGCTCAATTGCAAAAAAAACCCAAAATTTATCAAATCCAATTTAATCCAAATTTCTTTCGGATTAAATTCGAATTACTATCTTTTAATCTAAATCCGAACAAATCTGATTGGAAATTTGAACTTCTCTTATACTTTGGTTATGGGCTTTGGTTATTAAAGGGTTGGTGCATGGGAATTTATATGAATTCCGAATCTGTGTAGGGGCTAATTGGATGTTCCAAACGCGGCCTTACCTGTACAATCATTCTCAGGCACTTTGGTACGACGCCGTATGATCTCCTGAGTATTATTTTGACCGCCAACTCTTGAAACTTGGAACGATGTCGTTTAAACACGTGTGTGCGGCAAGAGAGACGACCACTGTTGGTTATAAGTGGCGGGAAAGTGATTATATTACGAATAATTAATTGTCTTGTCTTTATATTTTACTTCAGATTAATTTTATTCAACACTTTATAAATTTCCTCTCACATCATATAAGGATTGTAAAAATAGTAAAGAAATAAATGCTTCACATAATACAATATGGAGTGCATTTTTTCTTTTCTTTTTTTTAAATTTAGATTTCCAAATGTTCCGAGACATCATAAAAAACTTACTAAAGTACGCTTGTCAACTCTAAAAGCCAAACTTCAACCGACAAAATTTTGTAAATCTCGTGTCTTTTTCTTCTAATTTAAAAAATCATAAATATAAATACATTGTTCATTTATGGGAGATAACGTTTTTTTGGAGTCTCTCAGATATGTCAATCATGGATATCTCAATAGACATAAAACTTGAATGAATAAAATGAATATGAGATACACCAAGAATTATATACAAGAACGTGTACGTACATGCTTGAGCCATACACAATCAACAGTTACAAATAAATTAATTGTATATTTAACCATATTCAAACACCAATAAGCTGTCATTTGTAAATATATTCACACAACAAAACTAAAAAATTCTCAAAACAAACCATTACCACTTGAATATCTCCAACAGGAGATTTGTTTGTATCCTAATTAAACCACACAATAAATGGGAGCAATGCATTTTGCGAGAGATATAATTCCATAATCTCTTCCTATTAATTTTGGTATCTCCTCCACCACTATATATAATCAACATTGGCAACAAAACCCTAGAAAGCATTAACCATTAATCTTTCTTGATCAAGAAACCATGACAAGAAAGAAAGTGAAGCTTGCCTACATTACCAATGACTCAAACAGGAAAGCAACATTCAAAAAGAGAAAGAAGGGTTTGATGAAGAAGGTGAGCGAGCTCAGTACCTTATGCGACGTCAAGGCATGTGCCATCATATATAGCCCTTACGAGAGCCAGCCGGAGGTGTGGCCGTCCTCCCCGGGGGCCCATCGCGTGGTGGCAGACTTCAAGAAGCTGTCGGAGGTGGAGCAAGCCAAGAAGATGATGAACCAAGAGAGCTTCTTGAGGCAACGGATCGCCAAAGCCAACGAGCAGCTCAAGAAGCAAAGGAAGGACAATAGGGAGAAGGAGATGACACAAGTGATGTACCAAAGCTTGGTGGGGAAGGGGATGCACGGCCTCAACATGGTGGATTTGAACGATCTTGGGTGGCTCGTGGACCAGAACTTGAAGGAGATTCACAAGAAAATCGAAGCCATCAATAAAAAGGCGTCAGAGCAACGCCAGTCTACGATTAATGCTTCTTCTAATGACACTGCACGAGTCCATGGTGGACATGTTGTTAGGGCACATCCTAATTATGAGATGAACAATGTTGTTGATATAGTGGGGGCGGCGCCGGCGGGGAGGCCTAGTTATGATCACATGGAGGCTATGCAGAGGCAGCACCAGTGGTTGATGGAGATGATGAATCCACAAGAGCATGTGGTGTTTGGTGGTAGGGATGATAAGGTGCTACCACCATTTGGGGAGACATATGGCCACCCTAATTTGTGGTCTAATGCATTTTTTCCCTAAAGAAATTAATTTAGGGTTTGGACTTTATATATATTATGCTTAAATATGGGTTTTGCTATGGATTTCTCTATGCTATGTTTTGGGCATATTGGTGTTTCAGCCTGAGATTGGTTATGAATTTCCCTCATTTTTTAAGAACTTATTGTAAGAAAAAGAAAATCATAAATGTGTGTGATGATATATATATAATAATAAAATTGAAGTATATTTGCTAGCTTATTTTATATTAGTTAATATAAGTAATCAATGTTATTTGATTATTAGCTTGTTAAGTTCTTAGTCCTGTAAATTAACACATTGATGCTATTATCTTTTACTTGCTTGTGTTAGAACTTATTGAAACATTAGTTTCTGTTGTTATCCAGGAATTGGTGATACTTATATATGACTCCAATTTATTTTCCATATTCTGAAGGTATAGACATTGTTATTGCACCATTAAGTCTAATAAAATAATGATACTCATCAAATCTCCTTCATAATGGCAATATTTCAGTTGAATGTTCATGTTCCATGACAGAGATATGGTGAATATATATATCATCCATTTGATATCTACGTGTGATATACAAGAATTTTCGAGTTTGCATATATCTTGTAAACAAATTTAAAAGAGATCTTTTTGTTGATTATTGAGTCATCGTTGACAAGAAAAACATGTTGTATCCCTTGCACCTTAATGTAATGGTACAATATATTGTTTATTGGAATTCGCACGTTTTATTAAATAAGAAATCAAACAAAAAACAACACCGAGGGACGTAACGAGTCTTAGTTTGGTGCAAATATAACAGAAGAAAGAAACATACACCAAAGTACTAAAAACACTATACAAAGATTAAAGGCTAGATATACTATGATATATATTCTCAAGTTTCACGGATAATAGGTTGAATTAGCAACGATGATATGCGATCCTTGGATGCCTGGTTTTGGGATGCATGCCCATCTCCAAACTGGTACATGCATAGTCCCATTCTTACGACATTCATTGCAATATTAATATAATCCCGAGAGAATAAAGAAGAACATTCTCTCGCTTCTTTGTTCAAATTGTACCACATTGTGGAAATCAATTGCTTTATATGCTCTCGAGCTTCTTCCTCAGAAGCACCCGTCTCGTGCATGTAGCATTGAATAGATTTAGGAACATCGCCTCTTTTGAGCTCATCCTGAATCAAACATATGCACCAATTAGTACACACGACATCTTTAGTATGTATGCCTCGAGATTTTAATTATTGCATACCGATGAAGTTGCCAGGTCGTCAGACAATCTGAAGATGATTGACGATGATCGAATTATTTCAGGAAAATTTTGTAAGCATTCCAAGGCCTCCTTTGTTACAGAATTTGTAACACAAAAATAAGCATGCACTAGGGTTAAAGGTGCTCCCACTGAAATGCTTGCATTTTCAATGTATTCTTGTAGGCTTGGAGTGTAGTTGCTGTAGTACCATTTGGCCTCCAATAGGTAAGCTTTGCACAAATCTGCCCACTGATCCATTTCACAAAAATAAAAACATAAGATAAATGAGAAATTAAATATCAAATGACAAATATGACGATCATAGTTAGTGGTTGAAATAGAAGAAAAGTTCTAATTACACATGATACAAAATTATGAGAGACAGTAGTGTTGGAATATAATACTAAAGTATAAACGAGAACTTCAACTATAGTTTAAACTTATAGTTGAGTTGGTCTTTTAACGAATAGAGATAGCGTAAACTGGATATGATTATGCAGGTGTAAATAGTAGTACCGATTTTTGAATGTAAGAGAGAATCCAAATCCCTTGTTCCTTTAAAACGTTGAAAGCCATTTCATTAACGGAGTTGTAGAGAGCAGAGAAACACATCTTCATATAGTATGGAAGTTGATCCATTGCATTGATGTCCCACCTGATTATATATTGAAAATTTTAAGGAAATATATATATAGAGAGAGAGACTAATCTTAATTAACATATGCACAATGTATAAATTAAGATAAGATTTAATGTTAATTACCTCTCAACAACATCTGTGAAGAGCTCAAGTTCTTCCAAAGTACCATAAACATCATAAATATCATCAATTGCTGTGATGAATGCAATGACCTGTGTGGAAGATCTCCTATAAGATGTGAATTGAGGCTCAAATGCTATACCCACAGTCCACAAGAAATGCTCCATCAACCTGTCCCTTGTAAAGCTCAAATTTTCTGCAATACCCACTTTTTTCCACCACCTTTTGGATGGAATATTAAGACTTCTATGTTAGTTTTGAAATAGCAAATTAACATATTGTTACATGTCATGAGTATATGACTATGTGAGGCGGTGCATATGTTTTCTTATATAACTGATGTGTAGCTCTATGTTAGTTTCGAAATAGGAAACAGATGGGGACGTGTGATTACGTGAGATAGTGCATGTGTTTCCTTATGTAATTGATGTGACACCTCGATCTACCATTCAATCTCTTATCGGCTAGGGTCCTTTTGGTAAATTATAAAAATCACCTTTATCTTAATTTAACTCAAGCAATAACCATAATACTATGATATATTACTGCATGTGTTTTCCTATATATAATTGATGTGGCAGTTCTGTATACCGTCCTTTTTCCTTGTTAGTTAGGGTCAAATTGTTACTTTATAAATATCGTCTTACCTTTAATTGAAACAAAGATCAAAATATTTCACTAACACGTGTACGACTTTACACGAAAAAGTCGTTTTCTTTTGACATACGAATATATATAACTAGGATTTCGCTATCTTACGTACCTTGACAAGTGTTTGAGATCTTCTTGATGATATGCTTGCACCATGTTAAAATCCAATTTGGCAAGCTCGAGCAAAACATCATTCTTGTCCTGTCTTTTTCCATAGACATGATCTATGAACCATCTGGATTCCAACCTAGGCATTCTCCAATGCAAGGGAAGCTCCAGAGCATGCCTTATAGTCTCTTCCTCAAAATCTTTGTTGGGTCCATTGTCGACCAAGTCTTGGAGAAGTTTGGTTGTGAAATCTCTTGCTTTCTCTAATATACTTTCGTTTTCTACTAAAAGATATGAAGCTTCGTATAAACATAAAATTGCTTTGATATCTTTACCAAGACATTGTTTGAAGTCTCCACTCTCATCTATAAAAGTATTGAAAATCTCTGCAATAAACAAGTCGTATAACTAGTTTGAATGAATTCAATTCCGCTCACACACGTGTGTGTCTGTATATATAATATGAATAAAACATTTATAAAAGTGTCTTGATTCATGTGAGTTCATGTAACTTTTCATGTTAACATAATATATATGTAGGTCCATGTGCCTAAACATGTCCAGAATATGAATTTTGTTTTCTTAAATAATATATAACACGTGACATATATATATATGTAATTATTTAATTTCAATATTATATAAATGAATTTGAAGATATTTATTATGTGATTGAAAGCAAACCTTGAGGTATGTTGTAACAGTGTTGTCTCAAGAGTCTGAAAGCAAGAGCAGCAGCATATAAATCATTTTCCTTCTGCTTCCAAAAATAGTCAATATTGTTGTATATTCTCTCCAACAATTTGTCTATTTCATGGTTAAAGTGATAAGATATTCCAAGCCTTTGCAACACATCTACAAGCTCAAGTTGGAGTAAAGGATCATCCACCAATTGTCTATCACCAATCATCATTTTCACCTCTTCCTTGAGCTTGTTTACTTGTTCCTTGTATGATGGTTCCTATTTTTATATACATAGATGCACAATATTAATTTATATGCAACCATGACAAAAGTATACTAAATCTATGCAAACAATGAGGTTAAATTTTTCAGCACTTCCTGAACTGTTTATTTGGAAATGGCTCTAGCTAGATGAATTAGAAATTAAAAATGAACAAAAAAAAATAATACATTTTTATTTAATTAAAGTCATTATTACATTTCTTTCAAAAAAAAGAAGTCATTATCACATTCTTCTAAAATATCTACAAGACATCAGCACAAAATTCAAGCGAATTTACTTTTTTTTTGCATGAAGTCAACCGAAAATAATTGAAATGGGAGTTTAACAACAAAAATATATAAATTATAATTAGTATTTTATAATAAGTGAAGTGAGTGACACAAATATAATTTCTATTTTTTTTGCGGGCGTGGAGCGCCCGTCTAAATCAATTTTCTTTATGTCTTGACTTAGTGCCAGCTAGTAACTCTTCAACTAAAACTTCCATCATGCTCTCAAAACTAATTAACCCAAAAATAACGTTAATATAATCATACCATGTAGTCGCTTTGAAGCGATTGTATGTAATTGTAGTTCCAAATAGATGGTTGGTAATTTGCCGATCGCCTAATTATAACGCTTGTCGACACATCATAACCTCGCGTCTCTATTGTTGCTGCTGCTGTTGTTGCTACTTGCGTTTTAATGGCATTAACATTGCGACCCGGCACGGATAATTTTGTGGAAGCCATGCAAGAAGATGTCGCTGCCATGTGTAGTATGGCTTTAGCCATTTCTGGAGTAATATTGTTTCAATTTGTGGTCTAATTTTCTGGGAATTGGTTTTGCAAAGTATGATGAAAAATAGAGTGAAGTGGCTGAGCTTTTATAGATTGTAAAGATAGAGAAGTAGTGGAGTACGTAGAGTGTGCATGGTTTGTGTGGTGAAGAAACCGGGAAAATTTTGAACCACTAAAAATTAGTTCACGTTTATGTTGCTGACTATATATTGATTATGATGCATCCCTATAATTTGTGTGATGTAGCAATCATGCATTGTAAGACAAACGTTGTTGCCGTTGTACAATGTACGTTTTGTTGGTGGGACTTGGTATGTCATTTGATGACATTGTCGGGGATAGGGTTCGAATTTGGACCGAACCGGTGATCCGGACCCCACTCGGGTCCGGGACTCAATCGATCCGGTCTTTGGTAAAGCCCAAGTCTGATCATAGACTTTGTAATTTTTTAATTTTAATTAGTTATATTATGAATATATAATTTTAGTTTTTCTAGTAAGATAATAAGTATAATGTATTACATAACTACTCATCTAATTCTTCGCAATTGACATTAAAAAAATAATTCTTTCTCCCTCAAAATATTTAAATACATTTTATTCTAATTAATTCTGGCTCATTCGAATCAGTTTGGTCCGTTTGGGCTTTGTGTCACCATATTTGGTTCACATCGGTCTGAATCGGTCCCATTGAATTTGGTGGATGTTTTTGTTTTATTATTTTGTTTCGTGCCATAATTTATTAGCCAAATATTAATCTTTAAGAATTTTGATATATATATATATATATATATATATA
>JAYMTF010004735.1:0-12654 GCA_036897485.1 Pelargonium nanum | reverse complement strand
ACCTGAAAATCCTAACTGTCACTAGGGACAGAACGCGTCATACAGACGGAAAGACCACTTTTTTTAGAGAAACCCTAGAGAAAAACCATAGAGAAACCCTAGAGAGAAACCCTAGAGAAAAAAACAAAGAAACATAATTTTTTTAGGGGTAAATTATTTATGTTTATCAACAAATAAATTAGTTTTAAATTTACAATCATCAGATAATCTTTATAAAAAAAACAATTATCAAATAAAAATACCATTCAACAATGATATATAATTTTTATGCTTATCTTAATAATTATATTAACGAGTTTATTAGATTATGACATGTCAGTCACAAATTAATTCTCTTACTCGTCCCAAAAATTGAGTATGTAGTTTTCAATTAAGTTTTTCTTGAACTCATTCTCTTAACCATCATTTCTGGGTAAATAAGTAAAACAGGTGGCCACCAGTTACACACAGTGACACCTGCAATCAGACGCCATTGTCAGTTGGGCACAGTCGCAGCGCAAGAGAAGAGAAGAAGCATAATCGTAGAAAATCAATTTCCACACTATTTATTAGTACTAATAATAGTTGGTTGTATATATATGCTCATTAACACAACGCGGACACTTGTGGCGCTGGGTTTGGGAGACACATCGCTACACTCTGTCGGAGAAACACTCCGCCTCCAACCCCACACCCACTCTACTCTCCGTCTCCGGCGTCGGCTGAACCATCGGCCTTCTTCTTCTTCTTCTTCGTTAACTCCATTTCGTGCACTCTTCTATCTGCTGCTGCCGCCAGCAATCGCCATGTTCTAGCGCTTCTTTTTTGAATGTGAGCATCAAATCCCTAATCTTTGTATCTTTATTTTGTTATGATTTCATTCAGTTTCGGTTCTTATATCTGTTTCGAGTTTGATTAGATCGCAGGAAGCCCTAATTTGTGTGTGTTTTGCTGTTTGGCCTAACTGGTGTTGAAGCTGGTTTGTTTGCTGAATAGGGTTTTCGCTTTCTTAAATTGTGATCATTTGAGTTGCTGCTGTTGGAGTTGTTTAGGTTTCGAGTTTTGTTCATTTGGAACAAACATGGGTACAGTTTCAGTGGTTCTTGTATTCTGTTTACTATACATGGTCAATCAAGTTGGTCTGTTACTGTTTGCGATGTATCAGTTGAGATGTCAACTGGGTAATCCTTTGAAAAAGTTGCATTTGCTCTGTTGGAATAAAAATGTTAGCTTTTGGTTTGAATTTTTTGTTGGTTTATGTTGGGGTTCAGGAAGGTGACATTGTATGATAATTAGCTAGATGGCCTGGATGGAGAAAGATGTTGGTAATGGGAGAGAAAAGGATCCTGTTAAAGAGAATGGTTTCATGAAAGAATCACCTGTTTTGCCTGGTACCAGTGAATCTCCTGCACGTGTTTCTCC
Source organism: Pelargonium nanum (assembly GCA_036897485.1). Lineage (NCBI taxonomy): Eukaryota > Viridiplantae > Streptophyta > Magnoliopsida > Geraniales > Geraniaceae > Pelargonium > Pelargonium nanum. The sequence goes on along the minus strand of JAYMTF010004735.1, from coordinate 11,253 downwards.
ACCCCAGAAGAAGTTTGAAGGGAAGGATCCTCTTTCTTTTGCTGCCATTCTTCGCTCCAGGAACAAGTTTATAGATGCCCTCACCATTTACGAGAGTGTATTGGAGAAAGATAGTGGAAATGTGGAAGCTCACATTGGAAAAGGGATATGCCTGCAGATGCAGAATTCGGGAAAGCTTGCCCTTGACAGTTTTGCAGAGGCAATCAAGCTGGACCCACAAAATGCATGTGCTTTGACACACTCTGGTATATTACTCAAAGATGAAGGTCGCCTTCTGGAGGCTGCTGAGGTATGTCAAAATGCTTCACTCATTGTTATTACGCCTCTTTAATACATATCACTTTTTGCTTTGGCGCAAGTATGATTTTATTTGTAGGCTTGTTAAAAATTTCACATTGAAAACATGTCATGTTCTTCAAACCAAAAAATGGAGCAATATCAGTTATTTGTGCATTCGTCTGGTACTCTGGTACTTAGCATAATTGATTTTTACTAGCTTGCAATTATTTGTGCTTAAAATTTCCTTGAAGTTGTGATAAATTTTGCTTGTCACAGTCATATCAGAAGGCCCTACTAGCCGATCCTTTATACAAACCAGCTGCTGAATGCCTGGCCATAGTTTTAACAGATCTTGGTACCAGCTTAAAGCTCTCGGGCAGTACTCAAGAAGGAATTCAGAAGTATTATGAAGCTCTGAAAATAGATCCACATTATGCTGTAACCTTTTATTTTTCTCATTCTGGGCTGTAAATTTATTTTATTAATTAATTGTTATTTCTTTTTGTTGACCTTACTTCCTGTGACGCTTGCCATTTTCATTTCTGTACTTCATATAGATATGGGCTCTTACTTTATGAATTTTTATTTGCAGCCGGCATATTATAACCTTGGTGTTGTTTATTCTGAAATGATGCAATACGACATGGCCCTTGGTTGCTATGAGAAAGCTGCGCTGGAGAGGCCAATGTATGCTGAAGCATACTGCAACATGGGTGTCATATATAAAAACCGTGGTGATCTGGAGTCAGCTATTGCCTGTTATGAGAGGTAATCTACCGCATAATTTTCTGTTGTTGCGGCTTGCTGTGTCTTTGATTTGGATTGTTTCACTTTGGTTCATTGCCTGGCATCTACTGATGCAATCTGTGGTCTATTGTTGTGCTGTGTCAGGTGTTTAGCTGTGTCGCCAAACTTTGAGATTGCAAAGAATAATATGGCAATAGCCTTGACAGATTTGGGAACAAAGGTGGTTTCTCATACAGTTGTCAGCCACTGATTATCTTCATGTAACTATATTTAAAATTCATTTGCCTACTGTGGTTATTCTGTTCCTTAGAATTTCATTTGGTTCTTTGATACCCAACCTATTATAGAATCATAGTAAGCAATGTGATAGGCTGGTAAGAGTTCTGTTATCCATTGTGCAAAGGGACATGGTATCCTTGTTATGTTGAAATTTACTAGAGCATATCATAGCCCAGATCGCCCACATTCTTAGGCATTTAGGTCGTTGCAAGTTGCAACTTATGGATAAAAATGAGTTTAATAAGTGCAAATCATTGAATACAACATTAAAAGTTATAGAAGGCTTCTTCCTCCTTATTGCTCAAATTAGAGATATATATTTTTGAGACCTTAGGTTTTGTTATTGTTTGAAATAGACTAGAACTTTTGCAGAGGAACTACCCGTAAAAGACAGATCCTCTTCATTAAAAGGATGGTTAGCTTTCTCCTCTTACACCTTACCTAGTGCTTTGACTAAGCACTAGCATCCATACTATTGGCTTATAATAAAAATGAATGCACTCTATATAACAGTCCTTGCCGGGTTCTGCTCTTTGTCGTATTTTGTATGCTAAAATTGTATTCAGCTTGTATGCGTTCTATCTTATATGTACTTTTCATTTATAAGATATCCTAACAGCCTACTTTCATCATTTGTCAACTGTACGGTATTTCAATGTTTTTTTTTTCTTTTTCTGATACACTGATATCTTTTTCCAGGTTAAACTGGAGGGGGACATCAACCAAGGCGTGGCATATTATAAGAAGGCTTTGTATTATAATTGGCACTATGCAGATGCTATGTACAATCTTGGGGTTGCTTATGGTGAAATGCTTAATTTTGATATGGTAAGTGCATTGTGGAGGGAAATTGATTCTCTTCCTGCACACACAAAAAGAGGCAAGTGTGTGCGATGACAATAAATAAATAAATTGAGGTTGACAACTTGTTATGTAACTAATGGAAAATATTATTTTATGTGTTTATATGTAGGCAGTTGTATTCTATGAACTCGCTTTCCACTTCAACCCTCATTGTGCAGAGGCATGCAACAATTTAGGAGTAATTTACAAGGACAGGGACAACCTTGATAAAGCTGTAGAGTGTTATCAGGTACATTTGGTGCTGGTAGAGGATTTAATTTCCCTTTTAAACTGTGAATAATTGAATATCAGTATTATCATCGTGGTTGTGTTCTCATAATCATTATCGTTCTTATTATTATATCGCAGTTGGCTTTGTCTATCAAACCAAACTTCTCACAGTCATTAAACAACCTTGGTGTTGTCTACACTGTTCAGGTTAGTACCAAGACGTATCGCATGACAGATATTTGATATCACTTCATGTTTGTGATTTGCTGATTCTCTTGTCTCCATTACTGCTGACAGGGTAAAATGGATGCTGCTGCAAGCATGATTGAGAAAGCTATAATGGCAAATCCCACATATGCAGAAGCGTATAATAACTTAGGTTACTCTCTATATTCTTTTCCTTTTTAGTAATTACAAATCTTCTAGAATGCCTTTCATCTAGGTTGCTTTTTATATAACACCCTTTTTTGGGTTTGGGGGAAAGCCTGGTTAAATGTAGGTGGTCAGCTCTAAGGTTCTTAATCTTGTCATGTGGTATGTTTATAAGACATCCGATTTATGTGTCCTCCTTGAAGTTGCACCATTTTTATATCGTTGTTAAGAAAATAGTTGGGAAGCATGTGGACAGTCAACATTGGCTGCATTGAAATAATTATTAAACTCAAATTTTCTAATGGTCCTGTTCGTTTTATGATATTGTTTGCTGTTGGCACAAATGTTGATTGAATTTGGGTTCCGTCAGTTTGTGCATTTGTTTTTAGTTGGAATGACACAATACAATGGGCCTTTTTTTTTCGTGGTACTTCAAACAGTATAAAGCTTCAAGATTTCCTTTCTGTGCTTTTTGCCTTTTGGATTCCAGTTCTTCCCCTTAGTTTTTTCTTGTTGGCCATCTCTCTCAATTTAAGTTTATTTCTAAGTTCATTTCACGATTTCTTTATTGTATAGGGGTTCTTTATAGAGATGCTGGCAATATATCCATGGCCATTGAAGCTTATGAGCAGTGCCTGAAGATAGATCCCGATTCCCGCAATGCAGGCCAGGTACTGTTTCTCCTTTGGATTTTTTCCATCAAGGCCTAAGTGCATGTTAACTGTTAAGTTCTGTCAGCTGTCATGATCCTACTCCATAACAACATTATCACACTAGATTAGAAATGCCATTTTGCTGGCTTGATTGCCTTGTGGCATAAGTTTTTAAGTGTTCTTCTGATTATTTGATATTTACACTTGAGGCTTGATCTAGAAGCCATGGTTCTGATGAGTTATAAGTTTGGTTGATCCAATATTTTAAGTTGATGCAACACGTATATTTACATTTTTTGTTCGTAAGAAATTTGATTCTAGTATTGTTCATTTTGTATTGAAAACTCTATGAAAGATATCAATGATCATTGTGACTCTGATTCAAGAGCCCCTTAAGAAATGGATTGTGATACTGTGAGCCTATCCTAGTGTTTGATTTCACATCCAATGTTATGAATGATGGGCATTTGCTCTTGAATTGTATTAAGTAATAAATTTCTGAACTCTTAAATGAGGTTTGACCCTGTTTTCTCAATGAAACCAGTTTTCAACTATTTCATTCATAGAATTTGAATAATTGCGCGAGTTAATTATTTATCACAGTATACAACTGAAAGCAGGGACTTTTCTTAGTGTTTCCTTTGCCATGTGTGAGATACTGAATTTTTATTTTACTGGCTGTGTTTGTCACTGGAAAGAGATTAGACCTATTTTGCACTACATTTTGTGGCAAGTATTCCATGGTTGCTTAAAGGACACTGTTCTAATACTGTAGAGCCCTCAATTTTTGTTCTGTTGTATTTGGTAGATAGATCCTCTGGGTCAGAATATTCATATCTTATCTGTTTGGTGGCAACTGTTTTGCAGAATCGGTTGCTCGCAATGAACTACATTAATGAAGGACAAGATGATAAACTTTTTGGGGCTCACAGGTTTTATTAACTTATACCATCTTGATTTTCTTTTTTCCCTTCAGTGTTACCAGTGAATGAAATTTATAATGTATGGGTGGTAAGTAGATGAGTTTTGGTGGAATTTAGAGTAGAATTTGGAATAAGGCCCCAATGTCTTGACTTGGTGATGGTGATGGTTGTTTTTTGTGGGGATGGAATGCTTTAGAATACAAAAGTATGCGGCGCATGTATGCCTATACGAGATTTCTATTTTACTTTCCTTTATTTTATAACCCTCGTAGGCTTGGAAGGCCTATCGACTTTCATCTGAAATGAAAAAGCTTCAAATATAGTTCAATTTTAATATGGTGTGCCTTAGTTGCGCTGTGCCACGCGATGCACCTCGACAAATGGCTCAAGAAAAGCGGACCTTTTGGAAATCGCTGCACTATGCCACACCCATGGCGAGGACCATGCAGCACACCTTGTGCCATGGCACGCTCCATTTGTAACACTGAGTTGGAGTTAATGACAGCTTGTAATGAGTAAATGGTATATGGGTGTCTTTGGACCCTACATTTCCATATGATTGTATACACTTTGAGAGTGCCCCAATCCAATAATTTTCACTGTGAATTGGGAATTGTTCTATAGTGGGTTGCCAGATTTCTAAAGGGAAAGCTCCTCCTAAGGTCAGGTTCTTCTTAGTGAATATCATCAGGATGTCCTACATTTTGATGGAAGACTAAGATCCTTGTTTAATTTGAGCATCCTAGAAACAGCATAGAATCATATAGAGTTGAGAAATATTCCTACATAGTCTTTGCCTATTAGATTCCCAATGAAATTAATTGGAAGAGGTGTTCCTGATTTAACAGCCTAGTTTGTGTATTTTTTTCATGAAAGCACACAATGACTAACTAGTCATCATAAACATTGCGCTAATGTAGTTCTATTTTATGGCATATTCTTATTTTTTATTTCTTATTTAAGCATTGGACTAATCTATAGCTTTAGTTTTATGAGATTTCATCTGAATTAATATTTGTTTGCAACCAGGGACTGGGGTAGGCGCTTTATGAAGTTATATCCACAGTATACTTCTTGGAATAACCCAAAAGATCCTGAAAGGCCCATTGTGATTGGATATGTGTCCCCTGATTATTTTACTCATTCAGTGTCATATTTCATTGAAGCCCCTCTTGTCTTTCATGACTATGCAAATTACAAGGTGGTTGTCTATTCAGCTGTTGTGAAGGTATTAATCCTTTAGGGTATTAATCTACAACTTTCTTATCACTTGTTTCCACTTGGAAGTTCATTATCATCCCATTTCTGAAACCTTGATTCTATATATGAAATACTGTCACAATGTAGATGCATTTTTCAGTCATATGATTCTGAATTAGGAATGCTTATCCCAAAATGCTGGTTCAGTAACTTATTATAAAATATATTTTTATCTTTTCTACTACATGGATGGCATATTTGCTAGATTGCAAGACGAGTCTAATTTTGATCGTTTGTCTCATGCTAAGGTGAATCTAATCTCTGGTCAGTGTTTTTCTTTTTATTAATAGTTAACATTTTGAGAAAGATTGGATGCTTGAACTGCATTGATTATTTATAATAAAATGAATGAGTTATAGTTGTACTATTGGTTAGTAATGTCAACAAGGTTGTACAAGAATGGACTAATTGGAAGTTGTATATATATATATATATTATTGTAAGGTGATAGTCTATCACTGATAGATATGGTTTGAAACTTGCTTCTCAAGACCACAATTTATCTCTGTTTGCTCTTTTAGCCATTTAGACTTGAAACTTAGTTACTATGTTGACCTATTATCAAAAGAAATTTGAAGGTTGTGAGAATAAGAAATTGTCATACAAAAGTATTTTCTTCCATATATTGGCGTAGATATGCAATTCTGATAATGCTTTCCTATTACTTTGCAGGCAGATGCAAAAACTCATCGTTTCAGGGAGAAAGTCCTTAAAAAAGGTGGGGAATGGCGAGATATATATGGGATTGATGAAAAGAAGGTTGCAAGCATGGTTAGAGAAGATCAAATTGACATCTTAGTGGAACTCACTGGTCATACAGCTAACAATAAGTTGGGAACGATGGCCTGCCGCCCTGCACCTATCCAGGTATTTTGGAGATCATTATTTTCTCATTCTTCTTTGGTTCTATTAAAAAATTCTTGTTCTATCTTCTATTAGTATCTTTTTCTGTTAATCATCAATCTTTTTTTATTATCTATTTGAGAAGTTGGAACATTGTCATTGAACCTGTTATGTAAGTAGTAAATGTATCTTTCATTCTGCTGGAGAAACAGTAAACTGGCCAAACTAATTATATTGTTCAGAGTCCTTGATCTAAATGAGATAAAACATCACCTTTTCTTCTTCTTCTCTCCCTCTCTCTCTCGCTCTCTCTCTCTACTATCTTAACCTGTGCTAAAAGTTCTAACCTACACACACATGCACACTCACTCTCTCCCCCACCCCTCTCCTCCCTGTTCTCTTCTCTCTGCTTGCTGGTGTTGATGAATCTGGCAGTGCTCTCTTGCTCCCCCTGGTGTTGTAGAATGTGTGTAGAGAGAGTCTATGTTAAAATTTAGAAACAAAAGAAAAATGTGCCGTTTAGAAGCCATTGAACCAAATTGGAGTGCAGTGGCAGTGTAAACCCTGTTCCCTCTTTATAAAATCCTCTGAGCTTGAACTTATTTTACTAATAGCATTATCAACACTAATGCACTAGATCCCATCAGAACTCCGCAGTTAAGCGTGCTTGGGCGAGAGTAGTACTAGAATGGGTGGCCTCTTGGGAAGTTCTTGTGTTGCATCCCCCGCCTAAAAAAAAATAGCAATCTGCCATTTTTATTTTTTTTATGTTTTTGGAAAGCCTCCAAGGAGGAGGGTTTGGCAAAAACCCCTACTTGTAAATAAGAATAAATTGAGGATTACAAGACAGGGGACCTAACAAGGCCCCAAACAAAAACGGGAAGCTACAGGACCAGCTTACCCTTACGCAAGTGCCATCCTTCCTTCAATACTAATTGAATTTTAAATTTTTATGCAATGTGTATTAAATGGTTGCCTTCTGTTAGTATCCCGGCCTTTTCACGTATCCTTACATTAGAGGAGTTTTAACGCACCACTTTTTTTAAATGAAGCCAGACCCTTTGTAAAAAGACTATGATATTATATATTTATATTCCATGCTTGCTACATCTAATGCCTGTAGATTTGCAGATTTTATTTCTAAATTGGTTTAGAACATTTCAATGCAATATAATAATCAGTTTTATGTGTTGTGCATTATTTTATATCTCCACTTATAGTGTAGTATTGGCAACTAAGTCTGTTTAATCCATGAACCTGCTTTGACGTTCTTTTCCTATAGGTGACTTGGATTGGCTACCCAAACACAACTGGTTTGCCTTCCATTGATTATAGAATAACTGATTCGTTTGCAGACCCTCCTGATACAAAGCAGAAGTAGGTGTTTCTCTTTCTCACTGGTTCATCTTGCTTTTGCTGTCAAGCACGATTTTTGTGCAAGCTTAAATGTTAGTAGTATATACGTTCTTTTTCTGTATTTAATTCTTCTGCAAATTGGCAGGCATGTTGAGGAGCTGGTTCGATTGCCAGAATGCTTCCTCTGTTATACTCCATCCCCAGAGGCTGGGCCTGTTTCCCCAACTCCTGCTCTTTCCAATGGTTTTATTACATTTGGTAGCTTTAACAATCTAGCAAAGGTAATTTTAGAGTTTAGACTCTGTTGGACATTGTGCATATGTTATTTACGTTGAGGGTTTAATTTTATAATTGATCTCCCAACTTTGCAACTATATCATGTTTGATCTTCCAACCTTTTTTTTTTTTATCACTAATGATCCCCAACCTTTTGATTTAATCACCATTTCTCAAAAATGCATTTTTCATTCATTTAGGATGGAATATTCTAGATTTGTATAAGATTTTCTATATTTTGGATAGAATATGGTAGATTTTAGATGAAATATTCTATATTCGTTTAAATTTTAGATGAAAATTACATGTTTAGGCAATGGTGATGAAATCAAATAGTTGGGCATCAATGATGATTTAAAAAAACGTTGGGGGATCAGTTACGAATTTAACCTTAATGTTGAAACATTTTTTTTTATATTTATTATTAATTCGATTTCTTTTTCTTTTTTGTTGATCAGATAACACCCAAAGTATTACAAGTTTGGGCAAGGATACTATGTGCTGTTCCAAACTCTAGACTTGTTGTAAAATGCAAACCTTTTTGTTGTGAGAGTATAAGGCAGAGATTCTTTTCAACATTGGAGCAGCTGGGATTGGAACCACTACGCGTTGATCTTTTGCCTCTCATTCTTCTTAACCATGATCATATGCAATCATATGCTCTTATGGACATCAGGTAAAATCTTGGTCAATAGTTAGAAAATTTTGTTTCCTTTCCACTTTTGTTTCTTCTGCACAACGAACCATTTGCTTATAGCTAATTCATATATTCAGTTCTCTTCTTCCTTTCCTGGACTAAGACCAACTATTTAGCCTATTGTCACGCCCCGAGCATTTTAACCGTGCTATAACGTGTGACACTTAGCAAAACGTCCTACTTTCTATAAGCTAAGTCAGCCTTCATGAGGAAATGGCTAAGTAACTCGCAAGAATGGAAGTAAGATAAGAAGATGGTTCTTTGATTGCATAAATTCTTTGTACAACAAAGCTAAGAAATCTAAGCACATCATACAATTAATTCTACTACCTATTTATAGGATTAGGAAGCTCCTAACAATCACCTATGTGCTTCATTTCCTTGAGAGTTAAGCTAATGGACAGCTCCTACTTCTTCAAGTCCGTCTCACGCTTGCTGCCATGAAGTCTTCATTTGGATGGACAGCTCCACCTTAGAGCTTCCTTAGCATGAAAGGTTGAATTTATCGCCGTGCCATACATGAAATAGGTTGCCACCTCATACTTGTTCAGCCACCACAATATAAGAGCTCCTCGCCATCTCAAGCTTCCAGTACTTTGAAGCAAACACCTTGCCACATCATGCTTCCAAAGCTTGCTGTCCGCCACCATACATGAAAGGGTGCTTCATGGAAATGGATGAGCAATCAGCTCTCCACCTCATGGTTACATTTTAAACATCGTAAGAAGCATGCTGCCTCGTGCTTAAGTATATAGTACCAAAATTAGCACAACACTGTGCATTCATGCTTGCTCATTTAGCATCCATGAGAAGCATGGTACATGGACAGCAACTTGCGGCCCTAAGTGATCTCCCATGGAACTTTCCATCCAAAATGCCATCTCGATAATATTTCATGCTTGCATACTTCCGAGTAGCGTAGCGCATCTCCGGACGGATAATGTGCAAGAAGCGCATCTCCGGACGGATAATGTGCAAGAAGCGCATCCCCGGACGGATAATGAGCGAGAAGCGCATCCCCGGACGGATAGTTTGGTCACAAACTCTCGGGTCGTGACACTATGGTTGCAGTAGGTTCATTTTCTTTATCTTTAGATTTGAAGACGACCAGCTAAAACATCTTAAGCATATAGTTTATCATTAATTTTTATTTTTTGACTAATTCGAAAATTAGAATAAAGAACTTTAACTTTGAGCCTTTTTTTTCTTCTGTAACTTTTGCCATACTGTCTTAAATGTGAAAAAAGGTGTATGATAGGGAACTCCATACTGTCTTAAATGTGAAAAAAGGTGTATGATAGGGAACTCTATTACGATATAAGTGGAATTGAGCAATATTATGGGCTCATTATCTCAATTGTAAGGAGACCTGAAATATCTGTTTGTGGTACCTATGTTAAACAATATTATGGGCTCATTATCTCAATTGTAAGGAGACCTAAAATATCTGTTTGTGGTACTTATATTAAACAATATTATGGGCTCATTATCTCAATTGTAAGGAGACCTAAAATATCTGTTTGTGGTACCTATGTTAAACACGACAAGATACTGATATGGGATGTCTTGAATGTCAATAGGTATGCTATCTAGTTTTGTACATGGCTAGGACTACATCTTGTCTGTATCTTTTGTCTTAATTGCAGTAGGAAAGACTATTTTCAGTGACTAGTCATTCTTTTTATGGGTTTAATTTCATTATTGGCATGGAAATTGTGCTTGGAATTTATTATTGGATATCCCAACTACAAGCCATGGTTGCTATTGGGACAACAGGTGATAGTTTAAAACATGAAGCATCTATTATCATGTCTTTGAGTTTGAAAACAGACTACCCATTGAAACTTTACGAAAGCATGTTTTTCTTCTGCATGCAGTAAAAAAATGTAGTCTTTGATTTTTTTACTATCATGTGCCATCTCAATTGTGCAGCTTGGATACCTTCCCTTACGCTGGAACAACTACAACGTGTGAATCCTTGTACATGGGAGTTCCATGTGTAACCATGGCTGGGTCAGTGCATGCTCATAATGTTGGTGTCAGTCTTCTCAGCAACGTTGGTAAGATACTGTACCTTTTGCCATCTTAATTTTTATGTAAATATACATATATTATGTTACTTATTATATTAACACTGATAATTGTGATTTTCAAACAGGATTGGAACATTTGATTGCGAAAAATGAAGATGAATATGTCCATCTTGCATTGGAGTTGGCCTCCGACGTTACAGCTCTTGCAAACTTGAGGATGCGTCTTCGGGAGCAAATGTCTCGGTCCCCTGCCTGTGATGGATCAAACTATATACTAGGTTTGGAGTCATCATATCGAAACATGTGGCGGAGGTACTGTAATGGTGATGTACCATCTTTAAAACGAATGGAGACGATACAGCAGCAGGTGGCCGAAGAGCCAGTGGCAGAAGTTTCCGAGTCAACAACAAGTACAACCTCAGTGGATGGATCTGTGAAAACCAATGGGTTTAATCTTATCC
>JAYMTF010004734.1:0-12654 GCA_036897485.1 Pelargonium nanum | reverse complement strand
AGTGTTTGTCCTAAGATCCAGTTCTGCGCGAACAGTGTTCTATAAATAGAACATTTCATCCTCATTTCGGGATTAGGTCTTTTCAGCGACCAAACACAAATTTCAACAGTTGTGGAGAGGGAGAAAAAGAGGGTAGAGGCAGAGCACAAAGGGGGATGAGAAGTGACGCACTCAAAGCCTAGGATTGGTGATCATCATCACCATCCTCCATTGTTAACCTCTAGCCCCTTTTGAGGATTGTAAGTCACATTTTGCTTGCGGTTCTGTATGAACATTTGCTGAAATTGTAATATGACATTGAATGCTATTTGTGTATTAGATTATTGATTATCAATTAAGTATGGTTATTGCATTAGCTTGTGATTTTACCGATTATATTTTGTCTATGGAAATGATCGGCTAATCTTTTATGTGTTTGGGGTATGAATGATTTGTGATGATGTATCATTAAGTTTGTTGATGTGTTAGTATGATGAAATGTTGGGATTTTTATGTTTTGTAATTCGTAATGCTTGTATGTGATACGACGGAGTCATTATGCATGATCATAGTGTAGAATTTCATTTGTACAACGAAGTTGTCCCACACGGATCAAAACATAGGGTCGAGTAGTCTTATGTTAATTATATTGCCTAGGATGGTCTTCACCTACTTAGGGCAAAAACCGTCATGCTAGAATGTATGTGCACCCTTTGTAATGATATGCTTGGGGTGTGCAATTACGTGCGGGTCGGTGGAGGCCGACCTATTCATTCTAAGTTTCGGGTTAGTCTTTACCAAGGACGCTCGAATACTATAAATGGTAAGGTAATTCCAACGCCACCATACCAATGCATCTCATTATTCAATTATATTTTTGTCACTATAGTTCATTCCCCGAACCGCTCTCTCTGTTTACCTATTGTTACATGTTTTGAAATTTTATTACTGTTATTTTGTTGCATGATTTGAAACAAAACATATTCAAAATCTAACTGTGTTTATTGTTTTTGTTAGAACCTAGACTAAATTACCTTTAATTTTGTATTCACCAACCAAGTCCCTGAGGATTGATAACTCGGACTTCACAGTTCTTTACTACTTGCGCGATTCTGGTATACTTTCCGGAGCCACGTCAAGTTTTTGGCACCGTTTTCGGGGACTCGGTAATAGGTGAATTTGAGATTGTCGGTAGTATAGTCTTGTTAGTTAGTACACTGCGTTTGTTTCTTAGTTAGCACAACCTAACATGGCTGAGTCGACTAGAAACGGCTTAGGAAGCAGTGTGGACCGCCAGTTGGGGGTCAACCAGGTAATGGGGATATACAATCCCCATTATTTGGAGATGCTACTGTAACTCAACCATTTATTGATACTACTTAACAACATCAATTCTTGTTGTGGCAACAACAACAGACCATTGAGCAAGACCGACTAGCCCGATAATTGCACGAGCAGCAAGAGCAGCAGAGGGTCGCTACTATAAATCAAGGCATGTGGGAAATGCCTAGTACCTCTGGTGAGCACTTGTATGTAGATTGGACTCCTAAAGTGTCTCAACAGGTGGGAAGCTTCAAATTCAAACCGATTATGATCATAGTGGTGAGCACAATCGGTAAGTTCGGAGGTGAAGAAGGAGATGACCCACTGGGACATTTTAAGAGGTACACGAGAGTGATAGGCACAATGAATAAGTTCGAGTCAGAATAAGATGGTATGACACATAATTTATTTTACTACGCCCTCAGTAGGAAGGCCGCAAATTGGTATCATACTCTTCCTCTGGACACTATTTCCACTTGGGGAGTTTTGGTCCAGAAATTCATTGATAAATTTTCCTCTTGGGAAGATAGGAATAGGTTGATCATGGCGATAACCAATTTCAAGCAGGCCGATGGTGAATCTCTTCATGATGCGTGAGAGAGGTTTAAATGGCTCCTTGAAGGATTCCCTAACCATGGTATCTCTGAGAAGGATCAGACCCGCACATTCTACCATGGTCTGAATCCTATTTGTATGACAACCTCAATGCATCAAGAGGTGGTTCGTTGTTCATCTGAGCACCTGACAGAGTAAAGCACGTCATAGAGAGGGTGGCCCAAAACAAGTTCAATGATGGCGTGAGTGGAGTACACAGTGCAATGGTGCCTGAGGTGATCAAGACCATCCAGGAGCAGCTAGGAAGCATCCTGGAAAATCAGAAGAGATTGTTGCTATCCGAAAGAGATCTGAATGTGGTACAAGAATCACCTCAGGCGTACCAACAACCAGCACCCTTCTCATACACAAGATGAAGACGTTTATCGACACTGTTGCATAGGACTCTCGCAGAGGAAGAGAAGACATTAGAGTCTTGTAAGCTGAGCAACAAAGCCTGGTAGAGAAGATGGACTAGATAGCTCAAGATCTTGATGAGATTCAGGGAAAGCTCTGCTAGAGCCAGAGCTGAAGACGCCCAGAGCAGCGAGAGAACAAGTTGAAGACTTGGGGGAAGAAGAGGAAAGACCCAACATTTCTGGCCAGGACTTGAGAAAGTCTGAAACACGGAAGTGTGCTGTTGAGGAGAGAAGACAAGAGCCTGAACCATACCGTCCTCGTCCTCCGTAACCCCAAGGGTTGAACAAGGCAATGGACGAAAAGCAGTTCCAGGGAATCCTCAAGGTGTTGAAAATCAATATATCAGAAGTTCCTGAAAGACATCCTTTCTAAGAAGAGTCGGGTGGAGGAAAAAAAGGCCGTCCATCTTAGTAGCGAGTGCATTGCTATTCTACAGTGCACAATACCTACAAAACAGAAAGACTCGGGTAGTTTTACTATACCCTGTGTTATTGAGGAGAAGCAAGAGGTTAGGGCTCTATGTGATTTAGGAGCCAGAGTTTATGCCACTCTTCATGTACGACACGGTTGTGTCTTTACATCTAGCTGATAAATCAATAGTCTACCCATCTGGGGTAGCTGAGGATGTTTTGGTGAAGGTCGGGAAGTTCGTCTTCTCCGCAAACTTCATCGTTATCGATTTTGAGGCCGACCCAAAAGTACCTCTCATTCCGGGTAGACCGTTTTTGGCAACTGCTGAAACAATTATTAATGTGAAGGATGAGGAACTAAGCATGTCACTGACTCAAAAGAAATGGTCTGTCTTCTAGATGAGGATCCTCTGAAAAGAATATTACAAGGAGTTACTGACTTTTTGGATTCGGGGGACAACCGTGCTGAGATGGAAGAACTTTTTGGCATGGTGGAGGAAATGGAATCGGTGGAGGCCTGCAAGTTCGAAGCCCTTGACCGTTCTAAGAAAAAGGTCGTCTTGAAGCCTTTAATTGAGGAAACTCCTGTTTTGGAGCTTAAATAGTTTTCTAAACACTTGAGGTACGAGTTTCTAGGACCTGGTAAAACTCTACCCATGATAGTGTTAGCAAAGTTGGAAGATAAGCAGCGAGGGAAGCTACTGGAAGTTCTGAGGGCCCACAAGAAGGCTATCAAATGGACGATCAGCTGATATACAAGGAATTGACCCCTTGTTTTGCATGCATAAGATTATCCTCAATGATGAAACTAAAGGTTCAATCGAGTATCAGAGACACCCGATGATGAAAAAGGTGGTCAAGAAAGAGGTCCTCAACTGGCTGGACGCTGGCATAATTTACCATATCTCTGATTTGAAAAAGGGTAAGCCATGTCCAATATGTGCCCAAGAAGGGGGGAATGATGGTAATGAGATCATTTCCACCCGAACTATTACAGGATTGAGGATTTGTATGGATTACCGCCGCCTGAAAAATGCAACGAGGAAAAATCTTTTCCCGTTGCCATTCATTGATCAGATGCTTGATAGGCTGGCGGGGAAGCCATACTACTGTTTCCTAAATGGGTACAGTGGCTACAATCAGATAGCCATTGTTGCGAAAGACCAACATAAGACCACGTTCACATGTCCCTATGACACTTTTGCCTTTAGGAGGATGCCATTGGTCTATGCAATGCACCGATTACTTTTCAATGGTGCATGATGGCTACATTCACCGACATGGTCGAGGATATAGTCGAGGTCTTCATGGATGACTTTTCAATCATCGATGACTCTTTTGAGTTATGCTTGGGCAACCTGAAGAGGGCGCTCAAGAGGTGCGAAGAGACTAACTTAATTCTCAACTAGGAGAAATGCCACTTTTTGGTGGAGGAAGGTATAGTCTTGGGATAGAGAGTGTCCACTGCTGGGCTCGAGGTCGATAGAGCAAAGATTGAGGCTATAGAAAAGCTTCCCCCTCCTGTTTCTGTTAAAGGAGCGCAAAGTTTCTTAGGCCACGTCGGTTTCTACCAGCGGTTCATAAAAGACTTTTCCGAGATTGCTAAGCCGTTGTGCAGCCTCTTGGAAAAAGATGCTAAATTTGATATGAGCCTTGAATGCTTAGCTGCTTCTAAAGAGCTGAGGGCTCGTTTTGTAAAGGCGCCATTATAATGCCTCCGGATTGGGCTATGCTATTCGAGCTAATGTGTGATGCCAACAACTCTGCTATAGGTGTTGTACTTGTCCAGAGTAAGAATAAGCTTTTTCATGCTATATACTATGCTAGCAAGACCTTAGCTGGGCCACAACTGAATTACGTTGTGACTAAGAAGGAGCTCCTTGTAGTGGTCTATGCGTTTGACAAGTCCATGTCCTATTTTATTGGGACCAAGGTGATCGTGTTTACGGACCACTTTGCATTGAGATTATTTTTCGCGAAGAAGGATGCTACACCGAGGTTGATCCGTTGGATCCTCCTCTTGCAAGAGTTTGACATCGAGATAGTGGATCGCAAAGGGACCTAGAATCAAGTGGCTGATCACTTGTCCAGGCTGGAGAATGGGGATCCAACGAAACAAGGTGGTGACATTCAGGAGACATTTCCTGATGATCAGTTGTTTGCTACTCAGCAAAATGGAAAAGCATCATGGTTCGCCGACTTTGCGAATTTTTGCGTCAGTGGGGTTATGCGCTATGGCCTAAACTACCAGCAGAGAAAGAGGTTCTACCGGCAAGTTCGCTATTACTTATGGGAGAACCCTTATCTCTTTAGATGGTGCCCGGATAATGTGATTCAGAGATGTGTTCCAGAAGAGGAACAATTGATGATTCTGAGCAAGTGTCATTCTGCTTCGTATGGTGGAAACCACAAGGGAAGAAGGACCACTGAGAAAGTCACTCATTCGAAATTTTGGTGGCCCATGGTGTTCAAGGATTCCTATTGGTTTGTAATGTAATGCGATGTGTGCCAAAAGTCTGGTAACATCATCAGGCGATATGAGTCGCCTCAACATGGAATCCTTGAGTTAGAGGTATTTGACTATTGGGGGATTGATTTCATGGGTCCAATCCCTAGAGCAAATGGCAAGGAGTACATAATTCTAGCAGTGGACTATGTGTCCAAATGGGTGGAAGTTGTGGCCAAAGCTAACAATGATGCCAATACAATTGTCAAGTTTTTGAAGTCCAACGTGTTAGCACGATTTGGAAGTCCCCAAGCTATTATTAGTGATAACATGACTCACTTCAAAAATCGGCAATTCAAAGCTATCTGCAACATATTTTTGATTGTCCATAAGATAACATTGACATATTACCCCCAAACCAACGGTCAGAAGGAGGTTTCTAATCGAGAAATTAAGCAAATTCTTGAGAATATTGTGAAACCCAGCAGGTTGAATTTGTCTGACAGGCTAGAAGACGAACTATGGGACTACAGGACCGTTTATAGGATCGTGTAAGGCAAGGCTTGCCATTTACCTCGGGAGTAGGAGCACAAGGCATATTGGGTTATAACGATTTCAATTGGAGCATGAAGGCTGCTGGGGACAAGAGGAAAGTTCAACTCCTCAAGTTTGAAGAATTCTGTAACGAGGCCTACAAGAATGCCAAACTTTATAAAGAGATAACCAAGAAATGGCATGATCACCGCCTCCTTTCATGGATAATTGAACCCGACAGTGGGTGCTATTGTATAACTCTCGCTTGAGGCTATTACCTAGGAAGCTCAAGTCGAGATGACATGGGCCATTTATAGTGGTGTTTGCCTCTGACTATGGAGCTGTTGAGATAAACGACCCTAAAAAGTCTTAGGGTGTCTTTAAATTCAATCGAAGCAGACTGAAGGCCTACTATGGTATGACTCCAGACCTCGACATAGAAGTAGATGTGGAAAGAAAAAAGTGGTCGATCCAATTTATAGCAACTGACAGGTAAATGTTTTAACTCACCCCTGAAAAGGGGGGCGTTTCATCTGGTAAACAATGTTAAACAAATGTGCTTCTGGGAGGCAACCCATGTTTTGGTCCGAACCATTATCACTCTCACATATTTCCAATCATTTCAATTATTTTTTAATGAGGTGGGTAATGGGAAGGATCGAGTCTGAGAATGTGTGCAGGAGGACTATGAGTTCGAGTTTGAGATGCCTGACATGTCCCGATTTGAGGACAAAAGGAAGGGCAAGCAGGTCGTGGAAGGGCCAATTAGAGATACCCTAGTAGTGATGAATGAGGGTTGAGCGCTTCCGCTCCCCTAAGGGTAACTTGTAGAGTAGTTTAATTTTCAGTTTTGTAGTTAAATTTTAGTTTTGCGAAATTTGTAGTTTAATATTGCTTTTTCACGTCGCATGCCATATAGGTTAGCTGCATTGCAAACTTGGAATTTAACATTGAGGGCATTGATAAGTTTTAAGTTTGGGGGAACATGACATTTGCATTGCATGTTTCTTTTTTATTTTTCAAAATTTTTGGCTTTTTCAAAATAATTGCACTTGCATTTGCACGTTTTCTTCTTTTGGGCCGATATGGATATTCAGGCATCCTGGATATGGTGCTCATGAGAGCTGGTTTAGTTTACTGCTTTCATTTGTTCTTTATGATTTATATAATGCATGTGTTTGGTTAAGCTGGGAACATGATAATTATGAACTTTTGAATTGAATTCTTGCATTATGGCATATGTGTGTGGATGGTTTGATTTTGCACTTGAATCCTTGGAACTAGGCCTTTTTATGTTGTGGTGTTAGCAACATGCTTTAGGAGAAACTTTGTGGTGTTAGCTCTAGAATTGGATAGGTAGAACTTTGAGGCGAAATGACTAGGGAGTTTAGCTTGAAGGAAATGATTTAGGCCATCATTGGACCGTTTGTGCCTTTGAATTTCCTACCCTTTGCGTGATTACCACTAGTCACCCCTTTTGAGCTTGAGCCTTTTTCTTGGTTACCTTTATTACAAACCTATGCGCCTATTATTTCTTTGGCCTATGTATGTTTTGATCCCTACATGCTTATAGTGAATTTAATCTCTCATCTCCAAAAGAGGTGAACATTGTCATGATAGTGAGATGGTATTGAAAAATGGGTTGGTTTGGGAATTGTAATGAGAACTGGGGCCTCAAACTTTTCACTCCTTAGTTCATAAAAAGTTTGGGGGGAGGTGATCTTTTGTTGGAAAAGAAAAATTGTGGAATTCAGAAAAAAAATTGTGAAAAGTTCTCTATTCACGTGTATCAAAAGAAGAATGTCCAATAAAAAAAAGAGAAAAGAAAGTGAGATCGCACTCCCCTTTGTTGAAAAGGAATAAAAGAGAAGTAGAAGTAGTCATATGAGTGAATGTAATGGGATGTGTGCTTGTAAGAAGGTGAGTGTCAAGTTCAGTACTATAGGTGTGTCTTTGAGCTTCTTGAAAAATTCCTCTCCACACCTTGACCCAAGCCTTACATTACAAGCTTGATAAGACCTTTTGATCCCGATGGCTATATATCCCTAGATTAGTGGATAAACGATACCTATTCAAACCTATGGAATAACACATTGTGAATGGAAACTTATAAGAGCATTGCTATCATTACAACCTAGGAAGTTCCAAATTTCAAGGATGATACACACACACACGGTGATCCCACTTGTTTTAATGCTTGAATTCAGGGATTTGGTTTTTTGTCGTTGTGTTTTTGGGGATACATTGAACACATGGCATTTAGGAGAGAACTATGATTGTGTGTACACTTTACTTGCTTGAATGAGTGTGATTGATGGTATGCCTAGAGTAGGATTTGCATGTAGTATTGTGCGCATATAGAGTAGTGTAGTTTTAGCATAATTTAGGTTTTTCTTTTCTTTTTCACCCTTTGCACGAGGACGTGCTTGAGCTTAAGTTTAGGGGGGTTTGATAACTCGTATTTTGTACTAGTTATCTAACCCTAAATCATGCCAAAACTAGTACGATCCTTGCATAATTCATCTCATTTGGGGCCTAAGTACACTCATATGCATCACTTTGTGCTTATTACATCATCTCATGGACTTACTGGAATTATTGGTACATTTGGTGCATTTTTCTTGTTTTCCATGCATATTAAGCTTACCTTTGGTGGATATTACGCTTGTGGTATTGTCTATGTTCATTTCAGGTTGGACAAGCGAAATCCGTCAAGGAGGGGAGCTCGGAATTAGGAAAAAAGTCAAAAGCGTGCAGCTGGAAGCAGCGCCGCGGCGCTAAGAAGGTCAACACTTGGAGTTAATAGTGGAGAAAATCTTTCCACTCAGAAGGTCAACACGTGGATTTAATTGTGGAGAAAATCTCTCCACTCAGCTAGTTAACTTAGGGCAATAAAAGACCAGTTCAAAAAGGGAAAGTTTTGGTGAAATA
Organism: Pelargonium nanum; assembly: GCA_036897485.1. Classification (NCBI taxonomy): domain Eukaryota; kingdom Viridiplantae; phylum Streptophyta; class Magnoliopsida; order Geraniales; family Geraniaceae; genus Pelargonium; species Pelargonium nanum. The sequence continues at coordinate 4,017 of JAYMTF010004734.1, read as the reverse complement.
CACAATGCAGGCAGAATGACCTCAGGAGGGTATTTCTGGAATTTCACCATCTAAAACAACCCAGATCTAGTTGAGGTCTTAAACATAGTTGAGGCATTCAACATAGTTGAAGAATACTTCTTGGGCTTTCCAACGAGTGTTCGCGCACATTTTACTAAGGTGGTTTGGGCCCTAAAGCGTTTGTCCAAAGATCCAGTTCTGCGCGAACAGTGTTCTATAAATAGAACATTTCATCCTCATTTGGAATTAGGTCTTTTCAGTCATCAAACACCATTTTCAGCAGTTGTGGAGAGGGAGAAAAATAGGGTAGAGGTAGAGCATAAAAGGGTGACGAGAAGTGACGCACTCGGAGCCTAGGATTAGTGATCATCATCACCATCCTCCATTGTTAACCTCTAGCCCATTTTGAGGGTTGTAAGTCACATTTTTCTTGCAGTTTTGTATGAACATTTACTGAAATTGTAATATGAAATTGAATGCTCTTTGTGTATTAGATAATTTATTATCAATTAAGTATAGTTATTGCATTAGCTTGTGATTTTACCGATTATAATGTCTATGGAAATGATCGACTAATCTTTTGTGTGTTTGGGGTATGAATGATTTGTGATGATGTATGATTAAGTTTATTGACGTGATAGTATGATGGAATGTTGTGATTTCTATGTTTTGGAATTCGTAATACTTGTATGTGATTCGACGGAGTTATTATGCATGAGCGTAGTGTGGGATTTCATTTGTACAACGAAGTTGTCCCACACGGATCAAAACATAGGGTCGAGTAGTTTTATGACAATTATATGCCTTACGATGCTCTTCACCCGCTTAGGCCAAAAACCGTCATGCTAGAATGTATGTGCACCCCTTGCAATGATATTCTTGGGGTGCGCAATTACGCGCTGGTCGGTAGAGACCGACGTCTTCATTCTAAGTTCCGGGTTAGTCCTTACCAAGGACGCCCGGATATTATATGGTTGAGCAATTCAAACGCCACCATACCAATGCATCTCAGTATTCAATTGTATTTTTGTCACTATCGGTTCATACCCCGAACCGCTCTCTCTGTTTATCTACTGTTACGTGTTTTGGAATTTAATTACTGCTATTTTATTGCATGATTTGAAACAAAACATTTTTAAAACTCAACTGTGTTTATTGTTTTTGTTAGACCCGAGACTACATTACTTTTAATTTTATATTTACCAACCAAGTCCTTGAGGATCGATAACTCGAACTTCACAGTCCTTTACTACCTTCGCGATTCCAGTATATTTGCCGTAGCCACATCATGTCACCTATTAAGTGAACAATAATTAATTGAAACTTAAATAATTTAAATGAGTGACTAAGTTTTTTTTTTAAAGATAAGTATATATACAAGAGAATATAATATATTACCAACTATCATCTTAGCAGTTAGCTTAAGGCGTTATCTTATCTTGAGGTCTTAAGTTCAAGATTTGGTTGGTACGCTTGTTGATAAAAGAAAAAGAGAATATAATATATTAATTTACTTATATATGTAGCTAGAATATAACCCAAACTTATTTTTGGCTTACGCTGATGACACCGCATTAAATTTCACTCATACCCACCCAAATGAATTTGTAGGAGCAACTCGTTGGATCTAATTTTTTTTAATGAGATGCCATCACCTCACTAGTTTAATAAGTATCACCACTATTAGAACCCTTTTTAATTGATATTATTTCGCACTATTTTTGTAATTTGTATAACATTTATCATAGTAAACTTAGCGAAATATTCGGTTTAATACCATTATTGGTACTTGAGTAAAAGAATATCATGTTAAAAGAGAAGCGCAATTCATGTCAATTCTCCAACCCACATGTTAATGTAAATATATGTTTTGTATATGGATGTATCACAAGTCAAATAACGGTAGAGCTATTTTCTTACCATATTATGTTCTCGTTGAACACTAGACTAATCATATTGTGAACATTTGTAATAGCCAAAGCTCTAATTACATGCTACATAAAACCATATACACATGCATATGTTAAAATAAGCATACCAAATGGAATAAGTAAAAGTTTTGGGATGCTTGGATTACTCTTATTAATTTTTATTGCTCAATTCTGATACAATTTGTATATTTTTGTAAATGTAAGATTCAGCCAAATGCAACATAATCAACATTAAACATCTTCGTTATGCCTCATCCCTTGAACATCCTTCTGCATATCCACAAGAGTCCTTATTTCCTATAACAAATATAAATTTTGTGTGTTAGATATACTAATATGAAGAAATGAAATGTCATTAATTATACATTTTTAGAGTAATTACCCAAATCTAACACTATTGAAGGAGATGGTGATGGAGGAAATATTTCTTCTGAAACTGATGTTTTTAATTGGCCGAATAAAGCAAGAAAAAGAAGAACTAAATGGAGGAAATGAAGTTTTGTGGATGCCATATCTTTATGATCCAATATGATGACTTGAAATGTACCTAAAATAAATTACATCATTTAGTATATAAAATAAGAAACTTGGATAGTAATTATTCATCATAAAATATATTAAACATATAAATATTTTGTAACCAAAACATAATTGTCATGTGTGTTGAATGTGTTTTATCATAAATAAATAGAATATTCTTAAGAAAAAATTATTACTTAGTGTAATTAAAAATAACATATGTAAATATAAATTAATCTTAACAAACACCAAGAGTCAAATTCTTAACTCAAAGCACTGCGAAATAACTTTTATGCTCTAAAATAAATAAAAACTGCATACATAAATATATCTCGTTTTTTTTAGAAGTAAATATAGACATTTAGAGAATGATGTGACAAACCAAAATTTAATTTGTATTGAGAACAAAAGCTCTTGTCCCCAACCTTCAAAAGCTACTAATTTATACCAACTAGATTACGCGTTACCAACTAAAACGTTATACCATGCATTATTAATTCATATAAATTGAAGTTGCGCAACGCTAATATATATATACACACACAACGAATTAATGACTAAGTGTCATTTCATGTATTAATTAATCTTCATTTGGTTTAAACAAAAAAAGTATATATTGTTTTTTTTTTGGTATATTATAGTAATAGTGATAATACTTTAGTTATTTCTATTCCAAACATCACTACAAGAAAATTCGTGATCTGTGACAAAAAAAATTATCACAAATCTATGGATTTTATTCACAAAATGTAATTTGTGGCAGAATGATTTATGTCATTGTTTGGGCCGTCACAAATGGCTGTGACAGAAATTTCCGACACAAATGTGTGTGTGTGTGTGATTTTTGTGACAATTTGTGACGAAAATTTTTCTCTCACAGATTTCCGTCACAGTTTGCAACTTTTCTTGTAGTCGGTATAATTGGAGATGACTTCTTCAAAATATTGATTAATAATTGTTAACCAAGTGAAATCATCCATAACATTATTTTTAATATAATAATTTTGATGCGCCTGTGTTGACTTTGGGTCAACACAAAGATACTAGGAGTGTATGTTGTTGTAGAAGCTTCTTATCCACGTGAGCTAAGGTACCTAACCTAAGAGTTTAAGCGTCCAATCTTGAGTGCTTAGGTATGTGATGTAGGGTCTTAAGTCTCAAACTCCAACACCCTCCAAGCTAAGGTGCCTTCAACTTGTGTAGACCTGTAGCCTGTGAGAAGAAAACACACCAAACGAAGACCTGGGGTGGGGTTACCAGGACTCCACCTCAGGCGTGAGAGTAAGTCTTTGTATGATAACAGGAATGCTCTGCAAAGCTGTTCTAGAGAAAGAAAGCTAGAGAGATAGTAAATGTGAGAAATGAAGTTGAGATCCCTTCTCCCTGGAAGAAGAGGGTATTTATAGGCTCTTATCACCTTGCGTCACATGTCCTGACGTGATTGGTTGATGAAGATGTGATGCCCATCATGGACCATTTAGCTTCCCAAGCCCAAATAGACCATTTGGCCTAATGTACTCATCTAGCCTATTTGTTGTGTTTTGGGCTTCTCCTTTCCCTTGGATGC
>JAYMTF010004733.1:0-12654 GCA_036897485.1 Pelargonium nanum | reverse complement strand
CAGCGTGCTGCAGGGGCTCACTTGGGAGGAGGTCCTGAACAAGGGGACCAGGCATTTCAGCGAGGAGTTCAGCAGGTTCTGCGATCAGAAGATGAGCGAGATCGTGGCGATGCTTGGGTGGAACCGGGCTTGGCCGGAGCCGCTGCTGCAGGCGTTTTTCGGGGCGTCCAAGAATGTATGGCTGGTCCACCTGCTAGCCACGTCGGTCCACCCGGTTCTGCCCATATTTCGGGTCGATAAGGGTGTTCAGTTCGACCCGGTTTACATGGAGGACATGGGCGGGGACAAGGCTGGGATGCTGGCCCCTTCCGTGGTTCGGATCATGGTGGCTCCTGGGTTTTATGTGTACGGCAACGTCGTCAAGTGCAAGGTGCTCTGTAGGTACCACAACAATAACGGTAACATTGTTGTTGATAAGGCTGCGTCACCTTAGGCTTTTAAAGTTAATTTTGTAGAACTATATATTACTGCTACCATGGTCGCAATTAGATTTTATATATAATATTTGTGATTATATTCTATGCATGTTTTCTTGGGGGTCAAAATTAAAAGAAATTGACATTTTATTGTTCCCTTTGTTTTATTCAGTGTTTGGTCTATTCTGATCTTGTTTCTTTGCTTGGGTCTGTTCTTCGCGAGTACTGCTGGAAAAAAAAGTGTGTAGATTAGGTGGATAGAGAATCATCATGTGCAGTGCGGTGCAGGAATCTTCAAAACTCAGTATCTAGCTATCTGAATATAAAAATAAATAAAATTGGAACCAGAATGATGAAAAGGGAAATGGGCCATGTGGGTTGGGTTGGATCTTGTACATTTTGTTAATGTTATTGTATGATAATTATCTCCTTATACTTAGGCAGTGGGGTATTGAAAGTGTTTGTGCAGCAGGCATGATGATAGGGTAAAATTGAAATGTCCTACTCATACACAGTAACACAGGAAGAGTCACAAGACTAATGTGTTTCCAATTAGATGCAATATCAAGCTAGATACATGAAAATCTAAGTATTGGTGTATCTCAGTATTTGTTACGAGTGTGTGACATGTGATGAAGACAAATGAAAAAAAAAGATATTATAGATTCAAAACACTTTAGTGTAGATTTGTTGATTCTCAATGTGATTTTGGATATACATGAAACACATGTATCAACAGTGAATTTCACATTTCCAAATCAACAATGAACGAGTGTTAATATTTCCTCACTAGTAAATGTCATCATAAAGAACAAAAAATGCACATTCATTCGTACATAGATTGGTTGATATGTGTAATTAGGGTTCATTTTGTGCAACTCTATATATGAACAATGATCTATAAGATCCATACATGTGTTCAATAAGACAGTGTAATTGGCCAAAACTAGAGGAAAAGTAAATAACAATGGAGAAAGCCTATATGCATGGCAATATATTCATCCTAGTTTATTATTGGGCTTGAATTTTTTTCAAACACAGCTTGTTAGTCCAATTGAATTTGATGGGCAATGCATGATTCACAAACTAATTTCAAAAATTAAAGAGTGGTTCTCACACATGAGTTCTTTATCTTTATCATGTGAACTCATTTTATTCGGTTCACGTCACATTACATGAACGACAGGGATAGATCCAAAAATTTTGTTTTGTGGGGGGCAAACTATTTGAATAATTTTTCAATTAAACTATTATGACAAAAAATAAAAATCTTGTAGAGGCAATAATTTAAAATTTATCAAATTATATAATCAAATACAAGAGTTTTAATAGACAATTACAAGAATTATAGTGTAATAATTTTATTTTGTGGGGCAGCTGCCCCCAATACACTCAATGTGCCAACCATGCGTGATGAATCTTGTTATCCAACCATATTTTTCTTCAACCAAGCATAATTTTAAAATATATGGATATTTGACATTTCTGAAAAAAACTACCAATAATGTAGACTTGATATGTTGAATATATATTTTGTCTAGCGTTTTATCTCTATTATGTCGAACAAACCATCACAACAATGGCTGTAATTTTAGCTGACCACTTACAATTATGATTGATGCGATTTCTTAACTTTGAAGGCAATGACCTGATTCCACAACTTCAAATTAATTATGATATATTAAACACTATTATTGGGCAGTTGGGGTACAAGAAATCTGGAACAACCATGAATGATTGGTTGTCTCTACAAGGAGAAGAGACAATAACAAGTAAAGGCCAACGTAAACATTGTCATGTGGATGAACAATATCGTGCTGATGACCAGATCCATGAGCAAGATCATGAATAGGCCCATGCAAGTGAACATACAAGGATGTGAAACAAGATGTGCATATAAAGATGATTAATAATGATAATCTGGGTGATTGTTATTAGTTATTTGTTAGAATGAATACTCATATGTCTGAGGTCATCATTTATTTTAATAGAATTTCTTGTGATTTCGATATTATATGCATAAACATCTAGAATTTTATAGTTAACTAGTTAGGTTGACCCATTCTGCATTTTTACGAGGATAAAAAAGTAATTTACGTATTATATCTATTATATAAATAAAGCCAAAATTCTCATCGTATGCATTGAACTCTTGTAGGAATCAATATTTTGAAAGAGATCTACAAAAAATTGTTTTCTTTAGGCAAATTTTATGCATTTTACCGAATAATATATAGTGTAATTTTTATTTTGTGCCATTAAGAATGAACTAGTCTTACGAAACAAGCGCTAAACCATTTCTAACTGGTAGAGTTTGAAATAAAACTCATAGGAAAAACTATATATTTCTCAACGTTTATACAAGATACAAAGATAAATTATAACCAAGCACGAAATAGCTAGATCGTCCGTTTAAGTGTCATACTTAAAAGGGGTGGGGTGAGTCTTCACCCTCCCATAGATTTATCTCAATTGTTATTTTTGAATATATGATTTTATAATATTTTTATTCCGTTCAAAACAAAATTCTAACTATATTATATGAAATATAAATATAGAAACTAGACAATTATAAATAGAAGAATACAACGTGTAAATACAGTATAAGGAATAAAAGGCAAAAATATTATTTCCATTTAACAATACCATCCCAGGAGGATTCAACAAACTTCAACACCGTAAAGGCGTAAACAACACAGAAATTTTGCAGCATGTCGTGTCAAGGCGGTTTCAAGTTCAACCGTCAACTCTATAGTCTATACCACCAAAATGGACTATTTCTTTGATATCTATATCGAGGCAAAAGAAACTTCCCATGAAGGGCACATTTTCTGCACATAAATTGGACCCGTGTCATCTCATAAGCAAAGGTGTAAAGGGGTATAATCGTAACTTAGAAGTTTTCATTTTCTCTCTCAGGTTCATGGCCAAATGCCAGTTTTTTTGTACCCAAATTCAACGTTTAGCGAGTCAACACGTCATCACATATAACCCATCCGTAAAAATGAAGAAAGAAATTTAGATTTTTCAATTTCAAAAGACAATCTCCGATTCTCAATTGTTTTTCTCTGCTATTTCTCTTTACCTTCTCTCTCTCCGATCTCTCCGATTTTACGATTTCGGATCCGTCGATCCGGAGAAGGAAGAAGAGAGGGAATAGGAAGCTTCGACAATGTCTTTCTCCGATTCCGACTCTTCGTCCTACGGCGGCGACTACAAAAATTTCAGACAACTAAGCCGTGACCGTGAGTGCTCCTCCTCACTACACCTCTCTTTATCTTTTTATTCAAATAAATGTCAAGGCACAGTTGATTCTTCTTTATCATGATCTGTTGTTGGTTGGAGTAGTTCTGAATTGTGATTTTCGATTGATTGAGAAAAGTAGACATTTATCTCATTGCATTTGTGTTTGGTAAAGTTAGTAGTGATTCTTCTCTTGATGCTTTAGTAATTAAGTGAGTTTCTAGGACTTAGTGAAGATTTCAATGGTGCTGGCAATACTCTTGTGCCAGTGGAGTTCTGCTCAGTTTTGGAAGTAAGCTTTCAATTAATCCACACTTAAGTTTAGTGAATGCTTATTCGGAAATCAATAATAATAACTTCTGGAAAATCTTAGTTCTGGTCAAGAATGCTATTTTTTTTTTGCCTAAGTGATGATCTGAGTTATGGACTATTGGGATTATTGCTACATGATGCTAATGTGTGCCTAAGAAATTCTGTTTGACTTGGCAACTCTATTTGGACTTCCGTATGGAGCAGCGTGACTACATTTTCTGGAATATGGAAATATTGTCTATCTCTGATGAGGATAAGTCTAAAAACTTTACTCATGCCATAGGAGTAGTTACACAAAAGGATAACTAGGGACAATAATTTACCATGGGGTGGCAGCTCTTGATCTGAGAATTTCCTTCTGAAAGAATATGTTGGTTGTTTTAGTACCTGGAATATCTACTCATACGTGGATGAGTACTATCGTGTTTGACTGCCAAGTAAGATTATATCATACTTAACTTTTTTACTCGTTACTAACCCTAGATGGATATGGTTAGTAACGTTAGTTAAAGCCATCTGATGGAGAACGATCGTGGGTGTCATGCCTGCTTATGAATGCTTTTGACCACCAAGACAATCACCCATACGTTTTCATGAAAGAAACATGATATGCCCTGAAAACAATAAAGTCTGTTTATTTGTACAGTGTCATCACAATAATAGGGAGCTACAATTGTGTTGAATTGATTTAGGAACACGAAATGAAACAAAGTAAGAACTTGAATGGAGGCAATGCTATCGCCTTCCTAAATGCTATCAACGCTAATGATATAAGGAGATTGATCTGCTGAAGCCAATCAGCACACGTGTTTAAGAGCATCTATCCTTGCATCATAGAGTTCTTTTATGTTAATATTTCTATTCTTCTACGACATGAAAGAGGGTCTTCTTAGAGTTTTAACTACGACTTCTCGTATATATGTTTGTCATGTTGTCTAGTTTTGGGAGATCTTGGAGATTCCATTGTCCCATAAACATTGGATGCTTTTGGTGGATCATTTCTCGAAGATGACAATAGTTCTATGCAGATGTTTATCTGTTGTCTACTTTGATATTTCATCATATGTTCTTCTGCAGTTGCTTGAATACGACATCTAGAAGTCCTATTGGGTTGAATGGTTTAAGTGTTAAGAGAAGATAGGCAAAGGTGTAAAATCAAAAGTCTGTGTTATTGGCTGTACGTGATTTGAACATGAGATTTGAAGGTTTTAAAAATGTGCTTCTGAATTGGTTTATTTAATCCCATGAAACTGAATCTTTTCCCCAACTTTAAGTTTTACAGCAGCAAAGTGGATAGTTAGAGGAAAACATGTGCATTTCTTTTCTATTAGTTATTATTATCCAAATTATTGGTTGCAATTTCAAGTTCATTTATTGCTCTGAATTTATTGATTATTCAGGATTATTGTGCGAAATGCTTCGGTCTGCCAAAACAGGGGACTCAAAATCTACTTGGAAGGTATATGCATAGAGTAAATATGCTGTATTTATTTATTGAATGCATTTGTCTCTCAAAATGCTTCTTGAATACTTTGGAGGGTTACTTTTTCCACTGCTTAACATTTAAATTGGTGCACGTGGTCATTGACTTGTAGAAATGGAGCTCATATTTGATGAGACTCTTCTTTGACTCTTTGCATTCCTAGTTAGATCTCCCTTGACTGCGTTGTTTGGTATTGGATGGAATTCTTTTGCCAATATAAACCAATTTATTCCCCCCCCCCCCCCAAAAAAAAAATAATAATAATAAATAAAGTCAGGGTATACTTTTGTTTAGGAGTGGAACCATAACATCTATATGCGTACATGTATACATAATTTGAAAAAAAAAAACAGAAGTGAAAACATGAAGATACAATTCAGTTTTTTTGTTTGTATGTTAAGTTTATACCTACAATAACAAAATTGAAAAGCCTGGAGTGTTGGGTGCTATTGAGTATTCTCACCCCAAAAGCTAGCTCAAAGTGTGAGACTTTCCCTCACACTTATAAGGCAAGCACCAACCCCTTCAATAACCGATGTGGGATAAACCCAACATGTTGTTGGTCTAGGTATCTAAGTTTCATCTATCATGTGCATTGAGAAAGTTGCCCTGCATGTGGTTTCACCACATTCAAATATGTTCATTTTGTTTCTCATTCTATGCATTGCTTGGTTAACTTGTATATTGTTATTGTTTCTTTATCTATTAGCATCATTCACTTAATTTTGTTCTTGTATTTGTGACATATAGGTACTTATCATGGACAAACTTACCGTTAAAATTATGTCCTACTCTTGCAAGATGGCTGATATCACAGATGAAGGGGTTTCGTGTAAGAATCAGAATGACTCTGAAAACTATTTTTATTTTATTTTATTTCATCTATGGATGTTCATTTAGTTTCTGTCCTATCTATGCCGTGTTGTTCAGTTACAAGAAGAAAATGTAATATTAGTGTGTTAAATATTGTCACATCTTCATTTTGGTATGATGGTTTGAATGCTATGGGAGCCCTTTTAAAAAATTTACTACTTCATATACCTTTTGCTTGTTTCCCTTTCATTGAAGGGTGTGTATTTTAGTTACCAATTACTATCTATTTTATATACCTGGTTTCGTCAGTTAGTCATGATGTTTGATTGTTGAGCTTCTCTGTCAAGAAGAGGTCATTTTCAAATGTATCTACATTAGAAATTCTCTCTGAATTCTGAATTAAGTGGTTTTGTTTAGAGTGGTCAATGTAATTTTATCTATTAATTTAAAAACGTCCGTACATGTTATGCTTTGAGAAAAAAAACAGTTACAACATATATAGTAATTGTTTCTTAATTTGTTAAATGCTTAGGATAGAAATCTTGAAGTGATTTATATTTGGTGAAATTAAGCAATTGAGTGTGTAAAATGTGAGTAATTCTGAAATCATTTATTGGTACTCTCTGCCTCCCAAAATGAGTGCCCACTTTCCCTAAAAACAAATTGTCTCTAAATGAATGTCCACTTTCTATTTTAGGAACTTAGTTGTCCATGAGTTACCAACAATATCTGTAAGATAAGTCAGTTAGAAGTTAGAAACCCTTGAATTTGTTAGAAAAAGAGCACAAGGGGTGTAAAGGAAAAATCTAACCCTAACTAACTTACTCTTAAATTATACAAAAATGGGAAAGTGGACATTCATTTGGGACGGAGGGAGTAATTGAGCTCATTTGTAAAATAATGATGTATAAGAATTTAATTTCAAATTTGACATATTATCATAAACAGAAAAAACAGAAGAAAACAACTAGGTGATCCACCACAATTCTCTGTGTGCGTCTATGTCATCCACTTATAGCAAAGCACAATAGTTCGTCCATCCAGCTAATCTGATGTGCTAATTTACTTATTTATTTCTGTAAGGATATTAATGAATAGTTTTTTTTTCTTCCTGTAATTATAGTCATGTAACCAACTATATTTGACTGAAAATGTATCGTGGTCAAATTTTCAAATCAAAATTAGCAAATAGAGAATTTCTTTTGTTTACGTAACAAAATAGATGAGGATTTAGGTGATGTGATAAAAAAGAAATTACATTGTTATACACAGTTGTTTTATCCTTTATGTTTTGAATTTTTGGGTTTGTTATCTGATTTCAAGATTTTTTCCTCCAGTGGTCGAAGACATCTACAGGCGAAGGCAGCCATTACCTTCCATGGATGCTATATACTTCATCCAGCCATCCAAAGAGAAGTAACATTTTTACCCTTTAGGTTTAAGCTAGTTATTTAAAAACATTTGTTGAGGTGGGTGATAAAGTCCCACATTAGATAAATATAAGCGAATGAGTTAATATAATGGTGGAAGCCTAAACCCTACTAACAAGGTAGACCTTTTAGTATGGGAAGCCCAATACTAAATTTCACATGGTATCAACTCTATTCTGAGTATCTCTCCTCATGATGCCTCTCCCTACTCTCTCTCTCTCTCTCTCTCTCTCTCATGCGCGGATGCACACACACAATAGTGTACACTACGATGAACACATCGTGTGCTTGCACACATGGATTGGTGAAGGATGCAAGTATTTTAGATGAAGCTTTTAATCAATTACTTAGTTGAATATGACCTTTTACTCTGTTGTTATGAAATCTGACTTTTCTGAATTTCTGATTGTTTGAGCGACACGATAGACTTAGGACTTTTCTTGTAAAGATAGATTTAGACTGTTAAATTTTTCTTAAGGATTCTAGAAAATGCACCATTTATGGGGACCTTTCTGACTGTTTCTCTCTATCTAATATTAACTTGGCAGTGTTATGATGTTCTTGTCCGACATGTCTGGAAGAACGCCTTTATACAGGAAGTATGTCAAGAATATCTATTTCCCCTTGTACTTCTGATGTTAATTTGTGTTGTTTCATTCTCTGGAGGTTTTAATTTACGAACTGTCTTATGGTTTTGTTTTGTTTTTTCCTTTCGTGAAGGGCCTTTGTTTTCTTCAGTTCACCTGTTTCAAAGGATTTAGTCCAACACATCAAGAGAGACACCACTGTGTTACCTCGTATAATGGCATTGAGAGAGGTTGTAGTTCATTTTGATTCTTTTGGATTATGTAATGATAATTGTGTCGATCAATAGCATATCTCAGCTAGTTGCTTCCTTTAGCCTTTTCCCTAGTTGGTTGAAAGTTATCAATATAAATTATATACTGATAATTTTCATATTATGGTGAGAATATGCAGATGAACTTGGAGTACTTCGCCATAGATAGTCAGGTGTGTGAAGCAATTTCTGTCGACTTGTTCAATAATCTATGCATAGCATATTCCGACAATTGCAATGACTTCTTTATTTCTTTATGTTAAAAAAAAAAAAAAGATTTTGTTGATCCTATGGAGCAAAATCTTATCTTTTTTTTTTTCTTCTTTCAATTCGATACTTAGATAACATAGATATTCGATTTAGTAGAATATGATATAACATGTGACTAGATAATTAAAGTACCATAACTTTGGTTTGAAAGCCCTCTAGACTACTTATCAATGGGATCAAAAGTTAGTGGGCATTGCCTATCTGTGCACAATGGCTCTCCGACACTATGCTGACATCACATTTTTCTTGGCATGCACATGAAGCCTTCAAGCAAATTTGTACTACCATTATGATATTTGCTGCGCTATATGATAAATATCTTCTCGATTGTATCTGCATCATTTAGCAAATTGTTTATATAAGTTTATACTATATGCTCAAACCTTTTGTAGTTTTATTTAGTTTGTATTGTTTGCTTTCTGTATGCCATTAACTAATGAAGATTTACCTATAAACTTGAACTTTTTTATATCTCTCACACTTACTGAACATGTGGAACTGTATGAAGATTTCTCCTAGTACCAGAAAAGCCAATTAAATGTTTGGGTTGTAATTTCATTTAAGAAACTTCTTTTCCCTTTTAAAATATCCCGCTTAGAAAGAATGTGAAGTTTGAGATGACTCAACATACTAGTCGGCCCTCCACCTAATTGATAAAGCTTTTAGGTTGGAGTAAAATATAACTTGGTACAGAGTGCTTAGTGACCCGTTTGTACTGCCTCCTTATTCATTCTTGGTCCACATGCAAGGTTTGTTGTATTGTTTGGCATGCGCGTTAAAGTATCACACATTGAAAGAATTTGAAGCTTGAGATCATTTGATATACTAGTTGGGTTTCCATCCAATAATTTAAGCTTATGGGTTGGAGTATAGTTAACAGTGCCCAAGTGCAGGGTTGTTAATATCCGAGTCTGAGGGCCATGGACGGATCCATATAGTGAAGATTGGGGGAAACTGCCCCCACTGATATTTTATTTTTCAAATATTACCCTTAAGTTTTTTTATTTTTTTCACATTTTTCCTTCCTATTTTATACATTGCCCCCACTTAAAACTAAAAACTAAAACATGCCTCACTAGTTTAAAAAGATTTTATCTCTACCCTCACCAACTACTATAACTATTGGGCTTAAATTAAATTTGTAATTGGGCTTCTTTTATCATCTTAATGAGTTTTATGATTTTTTTTAATGGGTTGGGGTAAAATAGTTTTGATTTATTTACTGTAATTTATATCTCTTGAAAATAAAAGTGTAAATATATTATAGTTGGTGAGGGGTTTATATTTACAATACACAAAATACATATGTGTGTGTAGGGGGGAGAGTTAATTAAAATTTTCTTTTATTTATAAATAAATTTGCCCCCACTGAGTTAATATTCTGGATCCGTCCATGCTGAGGGCAATGAACTTAAGATGTTTATGTGATTAACGTGCTGACAATTGAAATAATACAAAAACAGAGATCTACTAGGTTTAAGTGAATTTTTTCCTATGTTCGTACTTAAGAAGATTTAGGCCTTGATGTTTTGAATTGCATAGAAGATGGCCTTTCATCTACAAGATCATAAATAGGCTTTTCATCCCCTTCTTTTGATCGATGCTTACCCATTTTGGTTATTTGTTTTTAAACATTGTTGTGGTGTTTTTCAATTGGCCTTTTCTCTGTACAGGGTTTCATCACAGATAATGAGAGGGCTTTAGAGGAACTATACGGGGATGAGGAGGATTCTCGGAAAGGTGATGCATGTCTGAATGTGATGGCCTCTCGTCTTGCAACAGTTTTTGCTTCTTTAAGGGTACTTATCTGGACTCTGGAGTTTTTGGGTGTTGATTTACAGTGCATTTCAAAGTTAGTGAGACAATTGTTTGATTAATTTTCAGGAATTTCCACTTGTGCGCTACCGGGCAGCTAAATCCCTTGATGCAACCACAATGACAACCTTCCGTGATCTAATTCCTACAAAACTTGCCGCTGGGGTCTGGAATTGTCTTATGAAATATAAACAAAAGGATCTCTTCCCTGAGCATGAAACATGCGATTTGCTCATCTTAGACAGATCTGTAGATCAGGTTTTATAATGCATCTGCTGCTACAAACTTATTTATGTATTGCATGTTTTGCCTGTACCATTCATGATGAATATTGTACATTTGCATTTCTAGATTGCTCCTATTATACACGAGTGGACATATGATGCTATGTGCCATGATCTGCTGAATATGGAAGGAAATAAATATGTTCATGAGGTATGTTTAGAAATATAATATATGCTCTTGAATTTATCGAGGGATATGTTCTTAGTGAAGTTTTATTATGGAATTTTTTTCTGTAGGTCCCAAGCAAAACAGGTGGTCAACCTGAGAAAAAAGATGTTCTATTGGAGGATCACGACCCTATATGGCTTGAACTTCGCCATGCACATATAGCAGATGTATGGCTAGCTACACCTTTTCTGTTTTTTTATTACTTAAAAAAAGAAACTAATTTACAGACAATTTGGATAGTCTTTGATCACTGACTGTCTATGCAGGCTAGTGAACGGTTACATGAGAAAATGACCAACTTTGTGTCAAAAAATAAAGCTGCACAAATACAAAGTACTAGGTTGGTATACTTTTTTTCTTTGAAGTTTTTTTTCCAATTAGGTTCTTTTTTTATAAGCTCCCATTGGGTTCTGAATTTATAATTCTTGATCTTGTACTTAAAATAGGACTGCAATCACTTCCTTGGTAAATATTTTGTTACTGCTGGTTTACGACATTTGTGTTCCATATTTTGGCTACTTTGTTGTTTCAACTTTCAACTTTTGAGTCTTCAGCTGGGCTGAAAAGGTCTATATCCATTTTCCGTTGTTGAAATATGTATGAATTTACAGTTGTGTTAATTTAAGCCACCCAACTTATTATATCAATGTTGAAAGCAATTGTTTATTTATTTATTTATAATAATTTGCTGTCATGATATGCCCCTCAAATTAAAGTTCCCTTGCTGTGTAGAGATGGAGGCGAACTGTCAACACGGGACTTGCAAAAGATAGTCCAAGGATTGCCACAATATAGTGAACAGATTGACAAGCTCTCACTCCATGTAGAGGTTAGTTTATGGTAACGTAAGCAACCCAGTATTTCTTTTTCTGGAAGGTAAATATTTTATTTTTATCCATAGAAAACACCCTTCATCATTCTACGCATTGAAGATAGAGTTGACAATTTGGATCTGAATCTGAAATCCAATCTGAACAATTTCCAGATTGGATTGGATCAGATTTATCCTATAAAAATGTGGATCGAATCGAGCAAATCCACACATTTTACACTAAAATCCAAAATTTGATCCGGTCCAATCCGATCCGAGGCACGGATTTCGAATCCAATCGGACTAAACCCCCTTTCGGATCATATTAGTCTCTATCAATCTGGATCATATCGCCTCCTCTAGTTGAAGATGGTGACATTCATGATGGTTATTTGTTGGCAGTATGAAAAAGAGGCTTATTGGAATATGAGCTTTACAACTTATATTGGCTTACTGTAGTTAACCAATACAATGATATTTTCCTTTAGGGTTAATTACAGATAGCCCATATGAACTATCCACTTAAAACAGATATATTCCCTGAACTTTGTTTGTTGACAGATAGCCTCCTAAACTAACCAAACCACTGCTCTATTATCACACCATTAGTTAGTGTACTAAAAAGACTATTATGCCCCTAATTTGTTATACACTCCATAGCCAAACAGGTCCTTAAATTTTTTTGAATAAAAAAATTGAAGAACAGTTTCGCGTCTTCTTCTTCTCCGGCGGTTTGCTCGTCGCCTCCGGTGGTCACGGTAATGGCTCGC
>JAYMTF010004732.1:0-12655 GCA_036897485.1 Pelargonium nanum | reverse complement strand
ATATAAATACTTATATATAGGTTATTGGATGCTAAACTTCTTTTTTTTTTAAACGAAAAACATAGTTCATTAATCAATACTCAAAGGTTTAGATATATCCAGGGAACCTGGTAAAACCCAAACCATACCAGACATAAAATTAGCAACCTGAACATACCTACCTATGGATGCTAAGCTTCTCTTTTAAAACTAGAAACTTAAGAATTTGTTCTATCTAAGTGATTTAGTTTCAGAATTTTTTTTGCTAAGTGTATTCGTTTTTACGAGTTTTTCATTTTCATTTTAATATAAATTTCTTTTATTGTCCTCTAATAAGTGTTATGCTCTCGGAAACTATAGTGATTTCACAAGTAATATAGGACTTTTACAAATTCGAGTATCGAATCCTCATAGACTCGGGCGGAACTTCAAAAGTTAAAAAAAAATCAATTGATTCGAAATATAAATATGGGGTAATGACATATGGAAGCCCATTTTTCGGTCCCAAAGCACATAATGTACCAAAATTTTAAAACGTAATTTTAGGGATACCTAAGTTTTAGTTCTATTTGTAAAGTTCAAAAATTTACTAACTCTATTAACTATCAATGTAAAATGACCATTCTACCCTTAGAAGGGTACTAATCATCTTCTTCTCCAAAAATGCTTACCGTTCATAAACATGAGTTCAATTTTTTTTTGCTAAATAATTTCAAAGTATGTATTCCACCCATAAAAAACTTACAAAATCATAGGAACAAATCTGGTAAAAAAGTATCAGAATCTTCTATTGGTTTACACTTTATAGAAAAACAAACAAACAAAAATGTTAAAAGAAATATTGCTACATCAAAAAAACCAAACACGCAAATTTGCTTTTATCTCCATCACACCAAATTCTCTAGACAATATATGGTACCTATATGATACCTGGTTTTTTCCGATTTGATCGGGGTCAACTAAAATACAATTTACGATTCTACAAGGTCTTCGTCTTGGACTTGGACACTTGATCAAATGGGCCTTCACACTTAACAACTTTCTTGTAATGGGTCGTCGGGGCTAGAACTTGCGCTTTTTCTTGGAAAATGGGTCTGCGCATTCACGAAACAACACACCGTTAGGCAAAATCCGAGAGCCCCCCCCCCCCTGCCCCGGATTTCACCTCTAGCGTGCTAAAAAGCAACTTGGGCCATGAAAAGCGTTGAAGAATTCAAGAAATTTAGAGAGAATTGAGAGATGAAATTGTGAAAAATGACACAAATGAATCTCCAAGTCCCAAAAAAAGGATCCATACCTCATCCCTTGAGGGGGTATTTATACTTACAGTGAGTGGATGATAGGAGAGATCTGTCGCGCTGTGATTGGTCGCAAGTAGCTATGATGATGTCATGCTTTGATCGTGATGATGTCACATACCCAAATAAGGCATTTTAATAATCTTAGGATGATGTAATGATGATGCAATCATGCAACCATACTGAGGTGGTGATGATTTCACCATGATGAATTACTGCTGATGTCATTTCGTGATCTTTGGGATCTAGCAAACGGGCCCTCCGCGTATGTCTTATGGGGGAAAATATACTAGTTATGATCAGTACAAAATCCTCGGATAGTCTCATGATTCATCCCATTATATTTTAATGATCGTTTCCATTGTCCATGTGTTCCTATTTTATCTTGGAGCACATATAATAAATGTCCGTAAAATCGATTCGGATGCTCGAAACTGAACTTGTAGTGCTGATTTCGACCTTCAAACGATCTCGGTTGGCCATGAAACTTGTTCCATTGAATTTAGGAGGTGATTTCCTGTGTTTAAGCGATCTTGGCTTGTCAAAAAGTGCAAGATGAAAATATCCGATTTTGGGCGCATATCCGTGACCAAAATTATTTTTTCAGCGATTACGACCTCTAAATGATGTCAGATTCGTTGGGGACCATATCCAATGGAATCTTTGAGTAATTTCCCATGTGAGAATAACTTTATTTCTTCAAGGAGTGCAATACAAAAATATCTGATTTCAGCGACGAAACCGTGACCCCCAAATCATTTTTCAGCGATTTGGACAACTAAACTGCGTCTGATGGCTACAGGACCTGTTCCGTTGAACTCGAAATGTCGTTTCCATATCTGGGTGACCTTTTTGCGTCGAGGAGCTTGATATAAAAAATTTCGATTTCGGCTACATATGTCATTACCCCATATCTGGGTGACCTGTTCCATTAAATTTGGTATATCGTTTCCTCTTGGCGTGTAGCTTTGGCTCACTGCAGAGCGTCAACAAAAAATTAGTGATTTTGCGGCTAAGAAAAATTTAATTTGCGTTTTACAGAAAAGTGTTAGAAGGCTCAACAAAAGTCGTTGGGGTTTTTGGGAGAATTTAAAGAGGATTTGGGAGAATTTTGGAGAGCCAATAAATTAGTTAGGGAACAAATGAATCACCAAATGACTATTTATAGGTGAGAAATATGCTTAATGACATTTTTTAGTAAATAGGATTTAATGAGGGGCAAAATGGTAATTTTTGGGTTATTTGGCTCAATTCTGGGTCTGGTTGATTATATTTGTTTGATTTGGTCTAATTGACCGGTCAAATGAATAGATTCGGTCAATATTTATGGCTTAAACGGTGGCTCGGTTTAATAAAATGGTTTGTTGGTCAGACCAAGCGTGGGACATGATCCGGTGCTTCGCGGAGATGAATGTCCAATCCGAAGATGCCACTTGTCAACTTTGGATTGGTTAGAAGAGCATCTTAATCTGGTGCGGCGCTGGCATGGTGAGCCCGCCACGTGTATTCTTTGGATTAACGGTGAGAGAAAGACGCATCGGGTGTGACACGCGTGTTGGCTCAACAATGCACCTGCCACCTATATACTTCGGATTGGCTAGGAGAGGGGAAATGATACGGTGCGATGCAGAGGCTTCTTCGCGCAAGGTAAAGACCACGTGGCGTCTTCGGGTTCGCAGTAGCCGAGGAGCCGTTGTTTTGCACAATACTCTTCACTCTTCAGTCAAGACAAGTGGCATCTTCGGATTTGCAGAAGTTGTGAGAATGTTACAGTGCTTCGCTGGAAGGTCTTTGCATCCGAAGATGACACGTGGCATCTTCGGATTGGCCTCTTTCAAGGCAATATTCAGGTGTTTCTCATGCTCTTCTTCGCATCAATGGAGTGACACATGACAATTTTAGATTGGGTGGAGCTTGGGCCATGATCTGGTGTTATGCAGTGTCTTCTTCGTACTTGATTTTGACACGTCGCAGCTTTGGATTGGCAAGCCACATGTAAATGATATGGTGTATCTCACCATCTTTGCTCAAGCTTCAACCGGACACGCGTCACTCTGTGGATGGCCGGAGCTTTGCTTACGTGGCAGACCGTGGTGACGGCGCGTGACGACATGGGGACGCGAGTGGAGACTATTGACGGCCCGTGGTCGCGCATATGAAACGTGGCTCTTCTTCTTTGGCGGGTGGGCGCGTGTGTGGGGTCTGTTTGACTTTATTTTTGTCATTTTGTGTATTTTTGGGCATTTTTGAACTTTCCGAAGCCATTTGTGGTCCAATTTGACTTCCGTTTTCAACATTCTTCATGTTAAAATTAGTCTTTCGATGTGGAGAATACATTGAGCTATTTTATGAGGCCCAAATTTTATTTTTCTTCGTCTCAATTTTTTTGGTTATGGTCTCATGTCTGTTGCAGTGTGAGTCGATCTTTGAGTACACGTGTCGACTTTCCATTGGACATTTTAAAGATGATTTTTCATGCCGAAACAATACCAATTTGATACCCAAAACTTTCATCCCAATTTGGTGTCCACTGTTAGATCCCGTTAACTAATCCGTTAAGTCATGTCCACGTGGACTGAAGACTGCTGACAAGAGAAAAACTCGCTGATGTGGCAAAATTTTACCCAACATTTTTGTTGTTGATATGAAAACTATTATTTTATTTAATTTTTATAAATGAAAAAAAAACTTTAGCACACCATTCGTCTAGAAAGGGTTTTGACCCCAAGTACCCCTCATCTTCCGGCGACAGCTCAACCATCTGATTCTGCTCCACTGCCTCCGTCGGCCTTCTCCACCAAACCATTCAGAATCGCCAACAACCCAACATCCCCTCTTCTCGTCGGACCTCTTAGTCTCTATAGCACAACACGGCCCCCTTCTGGCATGTCCTTGGTCCAATCTAGCCTAGTCAGTCATCTATGTGTTCCTTTTTCAACCGTAGAAGCCGCTCTTTCATTACTGAAAATGAGAAACCCATAGTCAAATTGGGTTTCGTTTTGTTTATGTTTCTTTATGGGTTTGAATTTTTAGAAGTGGGCGTTTGTTTAACTGCTACAGTTTGTCATTGTTAGTTGAGATCTTGTGTTGATGCGAAACTGGTTCAGTTTCAAGCTCCCCCCAATGGAGGACGATCCGGACGTCGACACCAGCGCCCTGCCTTTCGTCTTGCTTGAGCCCGCTATTCTTGTTGGAGTTCACTCCCACAAATCACTGCCAACAACCATGGATTCGTAACTGGAATTAAAGGTTTTAAAGCTATTAGGGTTGGTTTTTGGTCTTTGGATCTTTGGTTTGTTACTGAAATTTGAGTTCTTACTACTTCTTTTAGTCCTTTTGTGACTAAGACTTCTATTATCATATTTTACATTTTGGGTTGGATCCATGGAATTTAGAACCGTGGGGGAAGAGGACTCTAGAATGGAATTTAAAAAGACGAAAAATGAAAAGTGAGCAGAAGTCAAATGAAGCTCAAGCTCGGAGATGCAGTTTCTGAAGCAAGATTAAGTTATGAGAATGTTGGTTTCGGGGGTGTATGATTGGGTAAGAAAGTGAAAAAGAAAATATAATAGAAAATCAAATTCCTAAGGAGTGTGTGGAGAAGAAACAACTTTTAGCTCTCTTTTTTTCTTCAGATTCACAGAAAAGAAAAAAATAATTGAATTTATATTTTTTAATTAAAAAATGTTATTTTCCATATTAGCACAGAGCTGGCTTGAAATTTGCCACGTCAGCACATTTTTTTCCACGTCAGCGGTTGTGCTTATACACGGACAAGTCTTATATAACGATTCAGTTAACGGACTGTGACGGTGGACACCAAATTGAATTGAAAATAAAAGTTTGAGTACCACAACTTATAGGATAAAAAGTTTAGGTATCAAATTGGGTTTCCACCAGAAGGCTGAGTACCAAATTTGTCTTTAATCTTTTTTTTGAATGCAGATTTGCCTTTAATCCCTGTGAAATAAAACATGAATAGTAAAGTGTAAAAAAAAAGGATTAATGACCAGGATGATCACTGTACTATCTCGAATGGACCAAATTAGTCCCTCAACTTCACAATGGACAAAATTAGTCCCCGTACTATCACAAAGTGAACTGCGTTCGTCCTCGACGTCATATTTCGTTAAACTCACAGTTAAAACGAGATGATTTGGACTTTTCATGAATTAAATATAATTTTTCAAACCTAAATTAATCCTAATCAGCAAACAAGCCTTTAAGTTTCTTTTTAAAAAAAAAACGAAATAGCCTCCCATTTCTCTCTCTAAAAAAACCCTAACCCTTTCACATACACCGACCTTCTCCCTTCTCTCTCAATGGAACAACCTCTCTGTCACTGAAACAACCTCCCTCTCCTCGATCAGATAGGCTAAGCACTGAAGCAGCGATGGTCGGCGAGATCTTCCCTGTTCCGGCAACGGTGGAACGGCGGTCGACCAAACGGGCATCAGGCGAGTTTGCTCCGACGATGGAGCAGATCTGGTCTCACTCTGGCGATGGAGTCCAACAACGCCAACGGAGGAGGAGCCGACGTCGGTCCTCCTTCATCTCAGATCGTAGAACAACAACAATGGAGCACAATGGTGGTGCTCAGATTTGCGAAGCCCCATTGTCGTTGGCGTGGTCTCGGGCGATGGACAATGAGGCTCTTCTCCAGCGATCTGCTCCACAACACAACCCACGACGTCTTCTCCGGTCACGAGATCTGTCGAGAGTGTGGTTGTTGTTGGCGATGGCTACACAAATTTGATTGTTTTTTTTATCAGCAACGGGTCATCATACTCGAAGTAACAATGTTTCTCACTCCCTTTGGGAGCGTCACCCTAAACTCCACCCCACAAATCCCACCCCATACCGTCGACAAGGAGGCTCTAACTTGAGACCTCAGAGGGAATCCAAAGTAGTATTAACTATTTGGCCCAACATGTCTTTGTCACAAATTTTATTGTTGTCATTAATTAGTTTGTTTGTTCATTTTTGTTTTTTGTTTATTAATTTTTTATTCAATTCATATTTGATATTGTTGTATTCAATTGTTGTATTTGTAATTGCAATTGGTTGTATTTCGAGTTTTGTTGGAATTTTGAGATTTTGGTTGAAATTTTGTTAAATTTTTTGGTTGGAACATGATTTTTAACTTTCGTAGAAAAAGTCATAACTTTCGCCGGAATCTGCAAAATGGTGTCTGAAACTTCAAAGACTTGGAATATTGCTGATTATGATTAATTTAGGTCTAAAAAATAATATTTAATTCAAAAAAGTCCAAATCACCACGTTTTAACGGCGAGTTTAACGAAATGTGACGTCGGGGACGAACACGGTTTACTTCTTGATTGTACGGGAACTGATTTGGTCAATTATGAAGTTGATCGGCTAATTTGATCCATTCGAGTTAGTACAGGACCATCCGGGTCATATTTTGTGGGTCGGGTTCCGGTCAACAGCCGGAATACGAAGCCCGCAGAATCCAGATGCCCGTAATCACAATTTTCCAAGTAGAATGAATTTCTGAATCTGTTGATCTTCATTCCAAGTTTTCAGTTTTCAGCATCACCTTCGCAGAGAAAAAAAGGTGATCTTTAACTAACGCTTTCCTTACGCAACATCTCTCTGCGAATCATGAATCTCTAACGCACCGAATCAAAGGGAAGTCAGTGAGTTTCTCTGCCATTATGTTCTTAACTTTCTACTTGGATCTACACTTATCGATCCCATTGATTGTCTTGTTTCTCAATTTCCATCTGGGCATGCTCTCTTTGTAATTATGCCTGATTATCATTGTAACTACAGAAATCTCTGTGACCCATTGATTGTTTCTTCTAGTAATCATCTGGGTATGCTTGATTTTGTTCCGATTCCCATCCTATAGTCTGGATTGGTCCTATCATGAGCAATTATTCATTTGGGTCTGGGAGTCCCAAGTCCTTTGTTGCATACCCTAGTGGTGAGTTTGATCTAGAATCAGGAACAATCAAACGACTCCGGAGATCCAAATTTTCCCTATTCCATCCTCTCCAGATGATTAAATCTGTTGGAAACCGTTTTCAGTACTATTACAAGCTCCACCCACTTTTATGTTTCTTCATTTGCTTGATCTTTGGGGCAACAATTCTTATATTTTTATCTATATATGAGGGTCAGTACCGGACTATTGGCGATTCTCAAAATCTTGATATGGTGGCCGATAATTATCCATTTGCAGAGCTTCGGAATCTTGTAATGGTTGCCGGGCATTCTGTGTACACCAGTAGTAGTTGTGGGAAGGTTGACAAGGAGGATTCTTGGTTTTTGGAATCTTACCAGAAGCATCCGGGTCAAGCTGCTACTTTCGTGAGGCATATAGAGGAAGGAGTTGAAGTTGCAGCTAAGGATGACCGGGCTCTGCTTATGTTTAGTGGTGGAGAAACTCGCAAGGATGCCGGGCCTCGTAGCGAGGCACAGAGTTATTGGGCTGTTGCTGAATCAAAAGGATGGTTTGGTGAGTTCCTTTGTTTTTATCCATCCGTTTGAGCTTGTTTCATTGTGCCTAATTATGAATAGAATAGCACTCAATAGCTTATACATAGTTAGATTGATCCGTGTAAGAAGAATGAACTCTAGGAAACTCCTGGAACAAAAAGAGGTTTATATATTCATTAATTGTTTGGATCATTTCCTGTTTAGCTGCTTTTTGTTTAATCCTACCATGTACTGCAAGTTAGATTTGTAGATCTTGTTCCATAAGTTCCCGAAATCTTAGTTAAGCTGGCAGTAAAATAGGATAAATGTCTCTGACTACACAAATTGGGAGATTGAATCTTGATGTTCGGCCAGTTGAGAAGATTTTTAGGTGAAACAAATTAATTTGTGATAGCCTTTGAGTGAATCTTGTTCTCAGTTTCCACAATCTCATGTAGAATCTGGCAGGACGAACAGAACAAAACAAATTAGAAAATGCATTTGCTTCCCAATCTCAATCAGTGGAAATATTTTGTCATTGGAACTGTTGGATAGAGTACCAACCGAGACAGTTTTTTTTTTTTCTTTCTTGCATCGTATTGCTTTTGGGGTGTAATGGTGTGAATAGAAAATGCAACCGAAGCAAAGAAAACTAGAAAACTAAAGGAATCATCAATGAAATGTTTGGTGATTCTCCTAGGATGTACACTTTTATAAGAAAAGAATGAGATACTTTCTTCTCAAGTGACATCTAAAGTTCTTTTCTTCTGAAACCATAAATTTTCCTTTTCTTTATAATTACCACTACCATCACCAAAGTATTAACATTGAGATAACACCACCTTCGCCTCACGTTAACCAACTACACAAACTATATTATGCTCCTGGGAAATGCAGTCCTCCATGGCCATCTTCACCACCATCAAATCATCACTACAGGCATATTGTCACCATCTCTTTCGACACCATAGTTTCAGTATCATCCATCTCTGATCCTGCAATTCTTTTACTGGCATGCATTTCTCTATTAGCTTAACTTCAAGTGCTATTGCCATCGTCAAACAGTGGTCTACTGTCCACATATACAATATACTTTTATTTTTCTAGTTAATTATATGTGCTTGCCTTTTGTTTCTAGGAATGGGAGGAAATAAAATTATGTAGCTTTTATGCTTCTTCATAGTACTCTCACAAGTAACCAGTGGTGGTGAATCTTTGTGTTTTTTCTTTCTGCTAATCTTGGAGGCTTGTAGCTCTCTGTGTGACTCTTACTTTGCATTTGATAGGACAATATCCCATGTTTCATTGATTTAAAAAAATTATGGATGTACGCTCACTTATTAGTTATTACCGAGAAATGTATCTCTATATTCCAAAGCTAATTCGCTACTTTATTATAAATGCAAAGTGTTCTGCAGTGAAATGAATTAGCATTTCAAGCTCAAAAGTCTTCTATCTAGTCAAAAGATGGTAGTCACTGATGATAGGAATAACATATGACTCTCTTGAAGCATAACCATTGATTCTGGGTGGCTTTTGCAGTGCTCACATTTTGCCTTGAGTTTGAAAACTTTGATCATAGGCAAACCCTTTTTTGCCATATGTTTTGTGGTGGAGTTAAGTGCTGAATTAAAAGTTCAGGTTTTTGTAGTGCTAGGAAGTCCAAAAGATGTTATTTTGTTGTCTCTTTGAATTTTGATGGGAGTAACATTTCAAGTATTATAATGCTCTATCTTGTTTGAAGATGTTAATTATAAATGTAGAGAGGTATGATGTGTGGTAATTTTTGTAACAAATTTGTCTCCCACTACCTATAGTTATGTTCTACGAAATTGTTTTTGCACTAGAAGGATTGAATTTTCTGATTCTCATTCCTATTTTCCTATACTGTCACTTTGTGATTCAGGCAAGGAAGAAAGTGTGAGATGGAGGGCATTAACAGAAGAACATGCACGAGATAGTTTTGAGAATCTTCTCTTCAGTGTTTGTCGGTTTCGAGAGCTTACTGGCAGATATCCCCATAACATAACAGTAAGTCCATTCTATTGAAGCTTTACATTTTTTTAGTGAAAATATATCTGAAGCATATATTCTTGAGAAGGAATAATAGATTAACTGTAGATACATTTTCCTCTATTGTCTTGCTAATTGTTAAGATATACTCGAATCTCATTATTTACGGGATTCCTTGATTATGCCTTTAATTTAAATAGCTTAACTGCTTCCATAGATTAAGCCATAATCTATGCCTATTGGCTATTTACCATATGAATACTAGTCAACTCCTTAGGACTTGTGTATTCCAGCAGGGTTTCAATGACATAAAGAAATGTAAAATAGAAGAAATAGATAAATTTAGGAGGATAGGCTCAGAGATTATTAGAGGAGAAAAAACTTGAGACCATTAACAGGTAGAGAATCAGAGAAGGAAAGAATGTAAAATAAACTAACAGTGTTTATAGATAAAACCCTGAAACTCTAAACTAAATACATAGTGGTTGTCTAAGATGGATGAAAGAATTGAAATCCAAGCATTTAGCTGAAGGTGTGCAACTCAACTTCAATAATGCAAAGAACATTATGTTGCTTCTTGAATCATGGATAATTTTCACGCCATTGGTTTTGAACTTCAGCTGTCCAACTTGCTGTTGTCTGGTTCTCTGGGAGAATGACGGGGGACCACCCAAAAGTATTAAGCATTTAATTATCTATAAGGAACTTTATTTAGTTTTTATGGATTTTCTTTCTAGACTTCGAAAAATTGAATTGATTATATGGACTATTTTCTTTGCCTATCTCTGAGTTCTTTCTCTTCTCCAATACTCATCTGTTTTATTCTTCTCTTTTCTATGTTGTTTATAAGAATCATGTATAATTTTTTTCTGATTAGTTGATGTTAAGGTAAAATATAGGATTCTGACTTTCATAGATACTGCTAATGTGTGTACTTAACAATAAGCAGGTATATAAATCACACCACAAATATGCTTTATACACACATCTCATCATCCACCTCAAAAACAACATACAGAAAATTCAAGCACGTTTTAAGTTATGATTTGATTCTGATGTAGCACCATTTGGTAATCAGGTTGTGAGTTACGACTTCAAGGAGGAGAGATTTGCACACTTGCATCGCTCTGCAATTGGCTTCCCGGAATCAAGGTTTTTCTACTCAGGCACCCCAGCTTCATCAACTTCTATAGAAGCTGCTCTAAAAGGCGAGGCATTAGTAAGAGATCAGTTCCTAATGGATCCATATGGCTGTCAAGGTTCCCTGAACCGCAAAAAGCTAAAACGCGATCCTTTTCATAGGTCCATCCCTTACCCTAATGGATGTCCTGAAATTAAAGGATTGTTCAGATATTGCGGGGAAGCTCCTTATCCACACTTCCTTCCTTGGGCTTTCTCTTGATCCCCAACATATGATAAAACCCACTAAACCATCAGTATAGATACTAGATATATATGCAAGATCATGCATGTTTTAAAACATTTTTGTTCTTTCTTTTATCTAATTTATAATGATGAGACTTGTTGACTTCAACTTGTTTTGGTTGGAGACGGGAATGGAATGGTAATTAGATTTGACGGTCTTTGCTCAAGATGTTGTGTAGATACTTACTACTCTCGAATATCTCTGATGTTCAGTTTTAACTTCCCAGAATATATTTATAGCCTTGGTGCAAGGTAAGGTTGTCTTATTATTTTGAGGTTGTCTTCTTACAAAAGCTGAAAAGTAGGGTTGCATACCCAACAATAGTGGGAGCAGGAGCAAAGTATTATTGGGTTTATGGGCACAACTAACTACATCTGAACCTTGAAGGGACCAAGCGTCATAAACCATTTGTCCCAATGATTGTTGGTTTATCCAGTGTTCTTGAGAAACGGGCAGGTTGAAGCAGAAGTGTCCAAAGCAGGACCTTTGATAAGACCTCCGAGCAGCTCTCCACGGTCATAGAAGAACTCCACCTTCACAATTTTATTAGTCTCATCATCCAAGGTGAAAACAGCCATTCCGTACAACTCGACTAGTTCTCCGGTGGGAGCATGTCCCTTGAAAGGGCCCTCCATGTGTCCCCAGTGCCTGAACTTGTATACGATCACCGGTGGTCCCGAATAAACAGTGAGAACCTCCAAGGCAAAACCTCGTGGGAACGCGGTGATGAAAGCCTGGTGAGATGAATCTGCAGTTTCCTCAGCCGGGTTGTAGCATCTCAACTCCTCGGGCAGCGAGGTTTGCAGCAGCGAGTTGTAGCCTCCCCCGAGCCTGCTCTTTTCCTCCAAAGTCAGAGCTTTCCTTCCTACAAAATCAACGACATGATATATATCCATCAGCCAACAAAGACGACTTCATGAATGTTGAAGCTTAGTGAGAGTTTTATAATTACCATTGAGGCTGAAAGTGTATTTTTCGGGATCGATGGTCTTGTAGTCGCGGAAGCAAGACTTGTTAAAGATCTCCATTTCCCAAGTCTTGACGAGGTTCTGGACTTGTTCGCCGAGGGAGGAGGGAGGCCAGACCTTGGTTCTGCCCTCATGGAAGAGCTTGTTGACAGCATCATAGTTGGGAACAGCTCCAAATCTCCATTTGGTGTTCTTTTCTCCTTCTCCATACAAGTGAGAACGGTATTGGTCCATCCCTACTCTGCCAATGCACACTACTCAATATTGAACTTGAATCCATATGTTTCTTTATAGCCACATATTTTGTATGTAGTGCTTGCTTTGGGCTTATCACTTATTCCTTGGACATCACTCAAATATTTTAGTCAAACTTTACAATAGCTAGGTTTCATTTATTTATGTTATCATATTTGACTAGAAAATATATGTAATACTAATATATGGTTTTATTAACTAGGAGGGATGTATGTCACGACCTTAATGCTTCCTTAGCTAATTCAAGGTCGTGCGGCACTTAGACTTCCCTT
>JAYMTF010004731.1:0-12656 GCA_036897485.1 Pelargonium nanum | reverse complement strand
AATATAATAACCTAAAAATAGAAATAGGACACTCATTTTGGGACAAAAAATTTAGACAAACAGGTTACTCATTTTGGGACGGAGGGAGTAATATTTTTGGATCTTTCACAATATATTACAAAATCCATTAAAACCACTATTATCACCATTACAGTGCTAATTTAACATAACACAATGATAAATGCAGAATCATAAAACAGATCTTTTGCATAAATTTTATGCTATATCAGGAAAAATTTATCCGTCCAGGACTCTCAATTGCAAGTTAATACAGGCTCTTAATTCAGCCACGTCAATCATAACTCTGGAGGCAATAAACTCAATTCGAATTTCAAAGTACTTTCATTGTTTTGAAAATCCAATGTAGCATAAATTCAGCTTTAAAATGCACAAAAATACATATATAGCAAAAAAAAAAAAAAATCTCCGCGACTCTAAACAAACTCAGCTCGGTGGTAAGGGCAGTACCTGAGTAGGAGGTCTCAAGTGTTCTTGAATTTTGAGGAAGCTGGAAATGAGCTGGTCTCGAGGCATGGATTTGAGTCCTTCGGCTAAAAATTCGCGGTTTTTGTCGACCCAGGCTTCGACCTCATCAGTGCTCACGGCCTTGGCATCGGGGAAAGCGCAGATCCAAGCTCGAGCCATGGTCTCCCATTCTTGCGCCTGGTCGCTCTGCTGAGTATTTGAGTTTTGATCCATCGCCACCTGCTTCTCTTCGGATTCTAGGGTTTGCTCCGTCGAATCCGACATTTTTGTGCCGGGAAATATCTGTTTGGTACTGTGAAATTTGGCAGATTTCGAGTTCGGTTCACAATTTCAAAATGGAACTAAACGACAACGTTTCACTCTCACTCATTGTGTCTCGTATTATGCAGTGAACCAGTGGTCATCAGTGTAAACCAAACCAACCGGATCAAGTCATGTCCGGGTTTTTTCCGGTCTAAATCATGGGGTTCCTGAGCAGACCCGCAAACTCGCAGTTAACATCTTTAAGCCGTTTTACACACTCACACAAATCCCCATTCGAGATTTAGTCGTAGTTAAAGCTCATTTCTCTCTCAAAGTCAGTGTTTAGCGAGGATTGAACGGAGACACTAAGTCATGTCCGTTTTAAAATAACAATAGTAATCAAAGGAAAAAATAGTAACATTTTTTAGAGTATATGCAAATCAAATTTACTTGTTTGATTATACTTTGAAATTGATCGGGCAAGATTTAAAATAAACATTAGTTTATTCAACGGAAAGCCGGTTTGAACTTAACTAGTATTACTTTGAATCGGACCAGCAATATGATCTACTTTGACTTGATTTAGCTCAAATTTTAAACATCACTAAATGTAATACATAAATTCACACACAATGGGGATACAAAATTAGATGTGGAAAAAAAAAGTGATACTTGAATTATAAGTAGCTGTGTATTTTTCTATTTATTTGAAAGATCCCTAAAAGTAATGAAGATATGTAAAGTATGCTCTGATGTATCTGATTCTAGAACAAAGAAAAAAAAATATATATATATAAGCCTTAAAGTGGTTGCTATTTCATACATTAATTAAATTACACCAGTTTTGGATCGAATAAACTCGATAAGTAAACCGGAGAAGAAAATCGTGGTCGGGATCAAAACTGCTGCTCCTCATGTCAAGCAATGAAGCTACAAGATTGTTCCAAATCATGTTATGATCCAGTAGAGTAGACTACCTGGTTTTGAGGGATTTGGCCTTCTTCTTCTTTCTTTTCTTCATTGCCTTCGGCACTTTACTCTTTCGAGACTCTCTCTTCTCTTCTTTCACCTTCTTTTTGTTCTCTTTTCTAGCAGTTTTCTTGGTCGCCGGAGTCTCTGACTCGCTTTCAGATACCGACTCTCCTCCTTCACCATCACTTGAGCTTTCTTCATCTCCATCTGTTTCAGACTCCTCGTTCCTCTCACGAGAATCACAATGGTCAGCTGCATTCGTAGAGGGCTCGTCCTCTGGCTGCTGCTCCATTTCAACCTTTGAAAGCGCCTTCTTTAAACCTGTAATTGTCTGATAGTACATATCTTTTGTGTCCTGCCCACTTGTTATTTGTATTACATCCGCCTCTGCGTTCTTGCATTCATCTAATGTCTTTGGAATGAAAGCCTAGAACACGGAATAATTACAAAATTCAATCAATCGCCACATTAAAAACCAACCACAGTTCTTTTAACTGGCTCATGACAATCCCATATATATATTTTATAAATGTCGATGTTGTAAATGATAGAGGCAACTTAATCAGTTTTTATCTCGCAAAAGCGACAACAGTTGCAGTTCAGAAACTCCGGATTTAATCAGGTGGTTTGGGTTATCTGGATGTTATCATGAAAAGAAAAATACCACATAGTAAAGTCCTTTTGAGATAAAGATATTGCAAGGTTTTTCAGCAAACTAGAGATCACACAGAAACCAGGACGTGATGACAGAAGGTTGAGTTTTCAACTTGGCAAGAAATGGACCTTGTTTTAGCAGACAGTAAGGTACGTGTTTCATTCAAGTAAGAACATAAAAAATCCACTTACAAAATAATATTGATTGAATCTACAGCTTACCTGTACAAATACAGAATCGTCTATTTCATCCTCTGCAGATACATCTCTCGTCAAAATTCTTTGTTGCACCTACAAAAAGTCAAAAACAGTGTCAAAATGGATATGGACTAAAAATTTCCTTGCAAATATTTGAGCACGCAAGGCACCGAACCTCATTCAAATAGCTATCTACAGCATCATCAGCAATAGTTGGATCAACAATAAAATCAAAGAGCTCTCGAATTTGCATAACAGCCACGCCATGTTTTCTAAAGAAGTCCTGCAATAATTCATTAATTTATTATCATCAATTGTAGTTACCATTGTTTCTCCTCTCAAAAGAATATCTTATAACAACCATTCTTTCAGCAGAGAAAACTTACTGAAACGTGAACACAATCTTCACGTAGGAAATCAAGGGAGTAAGGGTGATCAAGATCAACAGACTGAGATACATCAATTATGTGCAAGTGACCCTTCCAAAATCCAAACAGAATGAATTTGTAATCAGTGTCCACAATTATAAACGCTATCAATTTACTTATTCCATCATGCTGGAACAAGATTGGCTGTGTAGAATGAGTTCACTCACCTCAAAATAGAGTATGTTATATTCACTGAGGTCACCATGCACTAATTTGCACTTCTGATACAACGTCCGCATTGTAATAATAAGCTGATACGAAATATTCAAAGTTCAGCAGAATCAGTTGGGATACACAGCTAATTATAACATAAAGCCAAAAGCAATCTGATAACAATAGCGTATACTGCTTGTATACCAGCACAACGAATGGTGCAAGATTAGATAGCTACTTCCACTTAACAAACATGCACAGAATATAATTAAGATAAATCTGGACGGACCTCTAAATAACATTCACGTAACTTGTCCAAAGATAAAGCAGCATCCTTCAGACGAGGGGCCGCCCAACCAGATTTTCCTGTAACAAGAACATATCAGCTTGTAAAATTTGTGTGTACTTCTGGATTGATTAATTGAACTGTACAATGTAAGTATATACTACAACAGAGTTCTATTCCTATTTTATAAACAGTAATGAGTTTGAATCTAATTCTATCCACCTTTTTGCTCTTTAACTATAATTATGTCAACATCTTCAACACTCCCCTTTAAGTTGGGGCATGAGAATCCTATGTGCCAAACTAGCAATAAACGAAGCCAATGCAAGGGCTTGAATTATAGAAATTGTTGCCAAATACGAAGAGGGTGACACATGTAGAAAATAAGCTATGAAGAGGTGCTATAGCAATAGAAAGAAAGTACATAAGGAGACTGAGAACGAGGGGGAAAGGTTCACTCACCCTCAAAGAAAATAGGTGTTGCAAAAAAAAAAACACAAATAAAATGAAGTTGGGTCCAAGGAACTATCTTGAGAGGAAAATGGTAGTTAGGAAGAAGAAGGGATGAGAATCAATCAGAACTTGACTACTGATGGCTAAACTTGACAGCTGGCAATGATTCTAACGACAAATGACATGTGACAACTGGAAAAAGCAGAAAGAACACTCGCTGAAGTGATGAGAACTCAACCACACATACGGTGAGGCCGGAGCCGCTGGACGCTTGCCGGATGAGAAGATTGGCAAGGAGTAGGAGCAGTCGACGATAGACAATAATAATCACAATGGCAACTTGCCAGAAAGTGAGATGGCGAAAGGTTGTTGGTCATTGTGACGGTTTGTCGAGCGGCAATCAGCAGAGGCAACTCTAAGGTTAGTAGCTGACGAGGATGAGGCCATCTCATTTGTGTAACCAAAATTGCAGCTGAACACCAGAAAGGGGGTCACTGGAACTTCGTTGGAGGAGCTGAGAAGGACAGCAGAGAAGATACTGGGAAAGGAAAGAAAAAGAATAGGCGACTAAAGTGTGAAAACGGCTAGCCATGAGGCTGAAGACGTGGATTTGAAGGAGATCACCAATGATGAGACCTTCAAGATAGCTCACAACGTGGACATGAAACAATCAAACGAAAGAAGAAATAAAGGTGGGGCTTGCATCATTATGAGAAAGAAAACTTCTCATTTTTTTTCTTATTCTTGCTAGGATATCATATGACACTTGTAAATAATGACTGAAGGAGGTTAATGCTGAATTTGGAAACATGAAAGAAGAAAGAGTGTTTTTAGCACATGGGAGCTATTATGGCAGCTAGTGTGGTTTGAACCACACCACACATGCGGTGAGATGAGACACTCATCACAAGAAAGGTTCAATGAGGAAAAGCCTGTTGATGGTAAAGATTATTGCTTGCAAATATGAGACTGGTGAGAGAGCCACCGATCATTGTGGCAGCGCGTGGCAGCGGAGAGAACTTTTGGTTTTATCGACAAGAAGGCGACCATGTTGATGTCACCATAATGTTAAGAGTTTCACCAGAGGAGTCAACAATGAGGTCACCAAAGACAATAAGAATTACAGCTGAAGATGCTAGGGTTTGTTCCATAGATATAGTGTTCTTTGATATTGATGCCTATTGTATCTTGAATAACTCCACTGAGGACAACACCACTAGCCCAAAAGAAAAGGGATCGCCATCACCAATGACAAAAGACTCTCAAAGGGGGAGATTGAGAAGAAGTACAAGTAAGAGAATGAGGAGCATAAGATGAAGGTGGGGGATAAGAATGCATTGGAGAACTAAACACAACATGAGAAAGACAACGAAGGATAAGAATATCAGTGAAAAGCATTCCCAAGTTGACAAAAGAATAGGAGACTAGGGATAATCCTCCTCACAGACATTCATGAGCATTTGCATGTGGGGAAAAAAAAAACTTTGCCGAAATTGTGGAAGCTCAATAGGATCACAAGCTTTGATACCATGTAAAACTTATTTATGAATATTTCTTTTTGATTGATTATTTGAACTTTACAGCGCACAGATAGGCAACAATAGGCATATAGCAAACAATAGCATGTTCGAATCTAACTCTATCTACATTTTCAACAGAAGTAAAGCTTCAGCAATATATTGTGAATTTTTTAACCATTATAACCTCAGCACAACCCTCTCCGAATATAAATAGATTTTCTCTTAATATAAGCTTCCGTTTAACTCAAAAAAAAGAAGGTGAAATATTGATTAAATCCCAACTATGTCAACTAAATACTTTACGATTCTAACCATATCACAGAAATAGCAACAAGATTATGAACTACAAAAAACACCGACAATGGCATCTTACCACCCAGCTTCTAGCATGACATTATGACATCAATACAAAGAGATGATCATCCACGCACCCAACACAAAGTACCTATGAATTCCATGACCAAAACATGAAGTTTCAACAAATGTGGAGCAGGACACCTAATCCCAGCTGCTTTTAGCCTGTATTGAATGACAACAAAATTATATAGCATTGAGATCAGATATTCCAATAAATTATGTTGAACATCTATGCTCAAAATGTCAAATATGCAGGTTTACTCGTGCAATAGTGGCGCAAGGGTGATTGATACTGAGCAACCTCATGAATTAATTAATTAATTATTGCACAGACGAGAAAGACAAATGTTTATACATAAAGATTTACCTCATAAGGTTTCTCATTTCTTTTTCAGCCCATGTCTTAACCATTTTCCTGGGGTTGTGCTTGCAGTATCCATGTCTGAAACGGTAGTCACCTTGAACATACCTGTTTCGGTCCCTAAGATTATTTGGAAGCAAGGAATTAACTCATGTTTTAGGCTACATACAACAAACTTTAGGAAATAGAGCTCTTGTCTGAAAAGTAATTTGTTAAGAGAATAACTTACAATATCATGTACAATAGAAATCAAGTCCGCAAAATTACCCTAAAGTTCTGTTATGAAATAACACATGATATCCTACTTTTAGAGACAGCATAGTTTGGGGAGGCCCAAAAAAACATAATTGCAATTTCAAGTGTTTGCCAAATAATATAGAAGCTACTCCTTGTTAACAAATTACTTCTCCTAATGATAATGATCAAAAAAAGGCAGTCACTGCTATTTATTTCAAGTAACCTGACTATTCTCCCTAAAAAAAATGCTAGCATATTCACAATAGTATGAAGGTATACGGACATATTTGAATTGGACATTGCACAACGCTAAAAGGACCGCTGGACTTACTTAAAAACAAGAACAGAAGTCTTGTACACTTTGATTGCAAACTCCTGACCATCTTTTTTTGTTGCATGATAAACATTTGCCTGTAAGAAAACAAAAACGTGAAATTCAAGATCAAGCGGAAATATCATTTGTCTAACGATTGCAAACTTCTGATGAAACCAGTCTAGATTTTAGTTGTCAAAATTTGTAGTTTTAAAAAAGAACCCCAATTAAATATCATAATTGAAATGCCAAATTGAATGGTGCATTACATACTTCTTTTCCAGTTGAAATGCAGCCATTAATAGCATCAAACACTTCTTGAATCAGCATTTTGTAAAGAACCATGCGGGTTCTAGGATCTATGGCCTGTAGAATAATATAATTATATGCTTCCCAACATACAAAAGCCTCAAATATTGCCAGCCATGGTACCTCAGAAGCATACAATAGTATAATATGACTTCATGCAAAAACAGTTAAACATGATGAATAAGAGAATGGGTGCATCCACAAGTAACTGCATTATACAGAAAAACAAATGATCCTAAAGATAAATATTGATAATCAGGGTAACCTAGCTAGAGAACTGAGCAATAAGTAACATAAACAGACTAATAAAAATCCTGTTCACTTCCAACATTCTGGCCCTTGAGGAGTACGTGCAACCCATGCACTGAATCAGCAGTAAAGGCAATACAACACGACAGTGCATAGCAAAATGAAAAGTAGTCAACAAATTCCGACTTCCTTGAACATACAATAGCTGAATGTTCCTTTAAGGTTGGAGAATGGATTCAATTATGAGTCACCTGCTCAACAGTCGCATGGTCGGCTTTCTCAGTAATTTTAGTTCTACCAATGGCCATATCCCGAACACTTCCACGAATTGCAGTGGTCACCAAGTTTGACATTCCAGCATTGAAACTCCCTTCCCATTCCTGCACCATGGAACAGCTTAAGCAAATGCCAAAAGTAATCGAGAAAAGAAAAACATAACCATTGAACAAATACCTATACAAAAACTGAAACACACCAACATCTGAAAAATTACTGAAAGTCATGATCATGATGGCATGTCAGCAATCAATAAGATAAAAACACCAATCAAATCTGAGGGAAGCTAAAGGGCTGTTTAGTTATGGAGTGTTTCTCCAGTTGTCTAGAAAACTGTTTTCAGAAAACTAGAAAATTGGAAAATTTGTTTAGTTTCCACTACTTATTTTTAACCTTTTATGTCTCACGGAGTATCTATTATACATAAATGTTTTTAATTACCGATTTAAAATTAATTCTACTCTAGATCATTCTAATTTAGACTCGAAATAAGAACAAATGGAAAATGTTATACCTCAAGTTTTCCAGAGAACGAAAACATAAAACATAAAATGAAAATTGTTTTCTGCAACTAAACGGGCCCTAAGTACCATGATTGCAGCAACGAAATATTCATAAAATGCATAACACACTTTCTTATACAAAATGAGATATCATATTTAACAAAATTCCGTAAGTTTCTAGATCAAAAATAGAGAAACCAATTTGAGCTCAATGAGAGTTTCATATAGCTCACTAATGTGAAAAATTAATCATGTTTACTAATCAATCAATTCAAATGGGCAATAGTCTATAAAAAGCTCTACCTCCAAAGGAGAAGCACGAATACGATGAGTGAACTTCTGGCTGCGATTAGCGAGCGGCTGAAGAGTTGACGAATTGGTGCGAGCGTTCCGGCCTCCATGAGCATTGGGTCTCCATGCATTGAGCGTAATGGGCCCATCGATCCTTTCCTCGTTTTCCTTCAAGTCCAGCCAATCCAGCGCATCTCCAATATCGGAATCGGACGACAATAGCTCTTCTTCTTCTTCTTCCTCCTCTGTTTCCTCGTCTTCAATTGCGACTACTGGTTCCACTTCCTCTGGTTTCTCTTCCACCTTCATCGCCGACAATTCGGTTGCTTGTGGACAGTTTTCAAGCTGAATATCTATAAGCTATCGCCCAATTATCAAAAACCAGAGGCTAAGGCAGGACTATGATATTTTGTGTTTGTTTTGAAGGAAAGTGCATACGAATTGAGGAAGAACAGGGTTTTCTTAAACCCTAATTATACGATTTGGTGGGTTCTAAAGCACGTGATGGCTAGTGCTACAAGATCATCCTTAAACCCTTGTTTAGGTTTGTATAGACCAAATAGCTATTAGTTAATTTTAGGAGTAATTACATTTGGCATCCCTCTATTTGTCACCTCCTACGTTTGGCATCTTATAACAATTTTCACAATTTTAGACTATCATATAGTTTGTTTAAGTCATTTTGTCGATTAAACCGTTAGTTAGAGATTGAAAAGACAAAAATACCCACAAAACACCAAATTAGACGAAAATTGAACAAAGAGTTTCAACATTACAGAGTCTCGCAGCTTTTAATAGTCATAAGTACAGTTTCTGGATGTTACATCGGTGGAGCTCGAGCTCTTGAACGTTTCTTGCTATGGCGATTCTGACCTATGAATCGATTTCCGAGGAATCGAAGCAATAGTCGTAGTTTTTCAGATGTTGTAGGGTCTGAGACGAAGAAAGACGGTGTCAACAAATTTGGTGAATCGGTCGTGGTCGATTTTGTTGCCAGCATTGAAGTCAAGATCGGAGACGGAGGTCCAGATGGATGTCAAGGTTTTTGACAATTACAAAACCACCCTAACATTGAAAGAGGCAACAGACACATTCTAGTGTGTCTGTTCGACCAAGTCAAATTCGGCAAATAAAGATGTATTGTGATAAGTTTAAATGCATTTCAATTCATTTTTATATGTAATGACTACTAGATTATCGACACATATTAGAATTACATAAATCAACTCACTAATTAAAGTAGTTAGTGGACATGATTTGAAGAGATCCATGAAAAAGTAATAAGAAGATAGCAATGGAGCTTAGTTGGAAGATTTGGACAAGTGAGTTGAGGAAACTAAGGAGGTAGCAAGTCACATGACATTTAATTAACACAGACAATGAAGTTTAGGTAGCAAGTCATGTGAGTCACATATGGATCAGACTTTCTTTATTGTTTGAGCTGTTTTCTTTTGGTGACCAGTTTTTGTCATTCAGAGAACTCAGGACATTGTGAAGCCCATGATGCACAAACTGCATATTGACAATAATTTAATATTGCTAATCAGCTTCCTAATTTTTACAAGAAACAGATTGTGTCTCCTATGGTCAGTCTTAGCTTTTAAAATACCAAAAACAAATATGTAGAGTTTCAATTACAAAAACATCTCTTAAAGAACATAAAAAGTGAGAAGAAGGGGCTGTTCTTTGTTAAAGCTCAATTTTTGTTGGTAAGAGACTTAATTTGATCTCTTAATTTTCGTGTTTTGACTCAGTTTGGTCTCTTAACTTTTTTGTTGATTCAAAATACTTCATGCACTTTCTTGTTTTGACCCAATTAGATCTATGAACTTTTAAATATTGACTCAAAATGGTCCTTACCCTCAGAGCTTGTATCAAAAGTTCAGGACCAAATTGGATCAATATTTAAAAGTTCATAAACTATTTTTAGTTTTAAAAAACTCATGGTTCATGGATCAAGTGGGGTCGAAACACGTAAATTCATGGATCAAATTCGGTTGAAACACGAAAGTTTTTGTACTATTTTTAACCTTTTACCATTTTTTTTTTCTGGTTTGAACTTAATTTGAAATTCAAAATGAGAATAATTAAGTTGTGATGGACCAAACAAAGCACCAAACAAAGCCATGAAAAACTTTATAAATGGTCATTGTTGTTTCTTCTCCTAATAGACAAACAGGTTCACCGTCTCATCGAACAACTTGTCCCACCAAACTTTCTCTATAACTATTATTATCACCTCAAAAAACACATTTTAATTTTGTCTCTTTCATTTGTTTCACATACTATGTCGAAGCCAAATCGCAGATAAACTCTATCCTAAATACCCAACTTTCTTTTAGCAAAAGAAAGCATCAAGTGATGGGATAATCTACTTTAGAATTGAAATAAGGTAGGGGTCATTAATCCTTAACAAAATATTATAGATAAATGCAATATATAGTTTGATTTTCAAAACTCAAATGGTTGGATTGGGATTGAGTGAATGTATAGTGGCCACCAACACCAACACCAAATAGAATACCAAAGAGAGAAGCGTTTTGATTACGCTGAAAAAGTTGTTTTTATATAGTAGGGACCTTTCTTTTACTTTTCTCTCCGATAGATGCTGCAAAAACATGAGAACACCGCTCCCGAAATTCGATCTGACTTTAATTTGATATAGTCAGACTAGAGTTCGTTTATTGGAGTTTAGGTCGAGTTTCAAAATTTAGGCATAAAATACAATGAATTGTCTGAGTTTGTCGGTCCCAGAAGTTGGTCGGGTTGGATTAGGATCAATTGCTCGTGGCTTCGAACCTAAATTGTCATCTTTAAGCCCAACCAACTATTGGGACAAGCAAATTCACACAAATTAACATATTTTGTGACTTTCTTCAAAAAAAAAAACATATTTTGTGACTAAAAAGTGAAATTCATCTTGATCCAACCTACAGTTCAAAACTCGATGTCATTTCGACTCAAATTCATATTTGCTTTATCTACCGAACTCGATTTGAACCCGATATTAACACTAATACACAAGGGTAGAAGGAAAAAAAAAACATTCCACTAAAAACAATTCATCATCAATATTTACAAAAGTTAAAAAAATTAAAAGTTATTTTAAAACTTAAAGTACATTATATTTTTTTTTTAATAAAAATCGGTGATATAATATTATGACCTTAAAATAAGATAATCTATGGACCAAAACACAAATTTTCAACATTTTCTATGTTCCCAAATGCATACCAAATGACACTCTAAACTTCACAATTAGTCATTTTGTGAAAAAATAGAAAATAGAAGAAGAAATTCTAACCCACGAATGTGTGTCACTCAACCCATACCATTTAGTAAATAACTATTATAAATAAAGACATACAATAAAACTTACTTAATTTTGAAAATTTATACATTTGCTTCACCTTTTTTATACATATTTTCTAGTTCAAACGCAATTCCTACAACAATATCACACGTCACGAAAGATATTAGAGACAAAAAAAAAAAAAAAAAAACTATACAAAACTAGTGACATCATATGCACTAATTGAGTCCTATGTTTTGTAGTCAATCCATATGCACTCTCCAAGACAAGACTTGCCCATTTCCAATTCATTCATTTTTTAAAAACCATTGGTCATAGGAGTGATTTCAAAATAAATTAAATAAATAAAAACAAAACAATATTTTTGGACAAATGTGAATTTTTTTAAAAAATGTTACACACCTAATTAAATTACAGCTCCACGAACTCCTCCACTGCTCCGACATAGTGAGCACCAATTTCGACCCACCGCTCCATCGGGACACATTCGATTTTGTGACGCGCCTTCCAGTCCAGCGCTTGACATCCGCGCGAGCAATAATTCACCTCCCCGCAGACGGAGCACCGCCGGAACTCGTGGCCCCGAGTCTCCGCCCGGCCGCACCCTCTGTGCGAGCACAGCCTCAGCCCGGCGGCGAGCACTCCCCGGCCAGTCTCATACCACTCTTTCAAAAACTCGTGCACCGGGTGGAACTCCGGCGCTGCAGCGGTGCATCCGAAGTCGCTGAGCAGGGCGCACTCGGCGGGGCCGAGGCTCGCCGCCGGCGAGTGGTGGTGTTGGTTGAGGAAGTAGGATTTGAGGTGCGGCGCGGCGGAGCGTAGCGCGGACGCGAGCTCGCGCGCGTTGGCTTGGACCAGCAGCCTGCGGCCCTCGGCCACATTTTGGCGCACGCCGAAGCCGTCCTGGAGGCAGTGGCCGAGCTCACGGAGGGCGTGAATGTGACCGAGAAGCGCCGCCCGGTGGGCCAGCGCCACCCCGGCCTGGAGGTTCTTCTCGTTCTTCGAGGAGCCGCCGCTGCCGTTGAACTGTATCACGGCGAGCGAGTACAGCGCC
>JAYMTF010004730.1:0-12657 GCA_036897485.1 Pelargonium nanum | reverse complement strand
TAATTTTTATATGAAAAATTATTTGCTAACCCGTGCAAAGCACGGGTTTTTATACTAGTTTCAAGAAAATCCCGTACAGTAGAAGTTTACCGGGTTCTTAATTGTGCATTATCAATATTACTATCTCAATATTCTTAGCCTGCATTGTAGGAGAAGTTGAAACCGAATAAGTACACGTCTAGTTGTCAACTTTCAAGAAAATATTCACTCATATAAAATATGATTTCATATTATTATTTAAAAGTCTTCTCACGTGTCAACATAATCTCCCCTATACATAAGACCTTTTGTGGCAAAAAAAAATTTGAGAGACCCTCCTTGTGTTATGCATCATTGAAAACTTTAAATACCAGCCGACAAGCTCACACAGAAAAATAAACACTTCGCGCACCCATTCTGCTAAATGCTACCTAGATGAGGAAAAATTAGCTCTTTGAGAGACCCTCTTAGAGATATGCATCCTTACAAACTTTGAATACCCATCGACAAGCTCACACGGGGTACCTGAGACACTTTACACGTCCATTCTATTCAAGACCGCCTAGGTGATGATCGACCCTAGCGCCAAAGAAAAAAATTAGTTCCTTGAGAAGGTGCTTGAATTGCCATCAGTCATATATTCATTCAAGTAAATAGAACCACTCCTTTAGAATCCTTGACAAGGGGAGTGATTTTCTGTCTCAATTATTTTAGACAAAACTGAGCAGAAAAAACCCATATTGTCCTGAAATACATGAAGGGGACCATCACGAGATGGCTCTTGCTGGCTTCTTAATCACATTCGAAGAAGACAAATATATTTCACTTACAACCAGCCAATGCCATGGCCTACTTCTCCAGTTTCTAATACACTTCCAAGAACATCAGTTGCAGGACAAGATAATCAGAGAAACATCACATGCCAATCAATACCATTATCTTCTCGCATTGAACAAAATCATTATGGTTTACTGTAAAAATGTTTGAAAAGCAACTGTACAAGAATCAGGAAACCCGGAATGAAAATCAAATTTGGCATCAGCTCTCCCAACAAATAATACATCACCAGAGGGGCTTTACAACATTTGCAGTTTCATACCTATTGTGTATATGGTGAAGGTTGGTAAGACGGGGGAGCGTTGGTGCTGTAATCGTAGGGGCTGTAGGTAGTTTGGTTAGCATACGAGCCACTTGCACGAGCTACAGCAGAACCCAAGTTGTCCACGGTGAGAGTGTAGTGTTGTTGAGGAATTGCGGGAGGAGGTTGGGAGTGGGGCGCACCATAAGATGATGCATATGGGGTCGCATGGGAAGCGTCGTAGACATTCTGGCTAGGATAGCTGTAGGCCCCAGAATATCGTGTAGCGGGGCTCTGTTGTGGGGGAGGAGCCTGGTTCCTGCGGTTGAAAGATGGGTATGCATTTGAATACTTAGCTGCTTTGGCTGCACGGAAAGAAGGTGGTCCACTACCTCTACCACCACTCCCACCGCCAT
Source organism: Pelargonium nanum (assembly GCA_036897485.1). Taxonomy (NCBI): domain Eukaryota; kingdom Viridiplantae; phylum Streptophyta; class Magnoliopsida; order Geraniales; family Geraniaceae; genus Pelargonium; species Pelargonium nanum. Next base: position 11,184 of record JAYMTF010004730.1, on the reverse strand, counting down.
GGGATCGCTTGTTCGGAGGTTTGCTGGAAGATGCTGAACTCCTTTTCCTTTCTGCTTTGGATTTCTCCAGATTAGTAGCCCGCTTTCTTAGGCTGTCAAGTGTAAAATCTGCTTCAAGCTTATGGTCTTCCACACATTTGATGATTGCTCTAGTGGAGTTCAACTCCACAGTGTTCGCTTCCTCCTAAATTATAAAAAAGTCAAATGAATGTGATCAGTGTCTAAGAAGGAATATGAGCTTTTTTTTCTTTTTATACTAAGAGGAATAAGGATAGATGTAAGCGTACCATTGACATATTGCTAGGTTTCTTTCTGGCATTTCGGAGATGGGACTTAAGCAGAGGAACAGGAGCAAATCTTTCAGTCAAATTAAACTCAAAAGCAAAATACACAGCTTCTACTTCTTTACCACATTTGATAAGTTCCTCAATGATATCTGTATGTACAGAGATTGTCTTAGTGATAATTATTCAATCAATACAAATTGTAATCTGCATAAACTAATCACAAATTGTGGGTAGTTCAGAAAAATATTGAACTACACAAATTATGAATAAACATTTTTTAATTTGTTGTTAATCACTGGAGACTGTAAGAGGAGTTTTAGAAATAGATTTTAATACTAAAAAAATTAATGTGCATCTTCATATATTAAATAATTTGAAATTTTTAGTAACATCCACATATCAATACATAGCTAGGCGTTTTGAGAAACACACAACCACCTATATACAAATACATTGAGATCTAGGAGGAGGCTGAACCACAGTTATGTGGCTAAGAGCTATTAAGAAACTAAGCTTAACCGATATGGATCCACAGTTAGGATGACCAAATTAGGCATCCTTGTTTGTTATTTCAAATGGTATTCCTTTGAAACATTTAACAGCAATAAAACGAGAAGAAAGAAAACAGTGAAAAGGCATGCAATGACCCTATTTAGGATTCCTAGTATGAAACAAAAGTGATCTACACGCCCTAGCTACAATACCACAGATTTGACATCTCTATCAATAAACTACAGAAAGATTCATTAAACCCATATTTGGTTGATTCATGAGATTTATATGGATATTACTGTACTTAAGTCTAAAAGAAACCTATCTGCATCAGAATTTCCTTGGAAATTTTACTACACAGAGGAATAATAAAAGAAAACGGGGCCAATAGTAGAGCCATTACTAGCATAATGATTTAACAATTCCCAAATTATTGCTCTTGATTGTAGTTTTGTACTAATCCATTTATGTTTATTGCTTCACAAAAATTCATAAATAATCAAAATGGAATGACTCATTCTCACATGGCTTGTAAAACACAGGATTACATTACATTATTATATTACAAGATGCAATACAATACCAACAAAATTAATTGAAGCATCAAGTTCACCAAATTTTGACAAATTTCTCAACACATCAACAATCTACAAATGTTATATTTGGCCTGGGGGAGTAATGAAAGGTCCATATGCAAGTTTTAAAGCATAAATCTCCTAAAGGTTTGATAGTGCAAGAAAAACATGGGAGTAAAAAAATTCAGGCAAGGTCTACTTCAAATTCTTCGAGCTGTAGATTTAAAAAATACTATTCCGGTCATTTCAAATCCACTTAGTGCAAATCAGCTTCTAGCAGTGTATTGTGAACTTTTCCAATAATACAAGAGAAATTTTAACAAAGTACTCAAATCAAAACACCTCTCTTTCAAGTCATTTCATATCCAAAAGCAACCTAATCAAATTATGCAAATAGCGAACCTAGCATGGTAAGAGGCTATATTATCACAGTAAAGAAGAAACTGATAAACAGCATATACATCTCAAGCAATAACAATGAGAGGATAGGTAAAGCACAAACCTCCAATCTTCTCCCCAAATCCTAAGGCACATGCAAGCTTAGCCATGTCTCTCCTGGATGCATAATTGATCACCAACTTCCTCAAGAGCTCCTCATCAAACCTCAATGTCAAACCAAACCCCACAACTATCTGCAGAAACATCACTGCCTCAGCCGGCCCCATCGACCTAGCTTCAGCATCAACATCCATTTGTCCCTTCCATGTATCCACCAGTCGTCCCGCTCTCTCCACCATGCTCCGAGAAAACTCCGGTGACTTCACGGCCACATTCACCTCAGGAATCAGAGCCTGCACCAGCATCCCGCACGCCCACCGCTTATCCGTCACTCCAGCCTTTCCTGCCTTGGTGTTGACAAACTCCTCCACCGAATCCAGCACCAGCTTCGGCGGATCAACGGCCTCCGCTATGGCTCGCGAAATCTCCGCCCGCAGAGTCGCCGATTCCTTCCGCCTGGACACGATGAATCTCAGCAATCCAGACGAGTCCATTTTCCGGGAAAGCGATCTCAGTGCCACGGCAAATCCATCGCCACCAGAAGCAGGCTTCCCCACCCCCGCCAATGCGGCCTCCTTCTGTTCCTCAATTCGAGCGGCGGCGGCGGATTCTCGTTCGGGAATCGAATTCTCGCGAGCGTCCAGGGACTCCAAGGTTTTCTGCGAATCGGACGCGAGATTCTGGAATTTGGATTCCAGGGATTGGGATTTTTGGGAAAGAGAGTCCTGAAGGGAAGAGAAATGGCGGGAGAGGGATTTGAATAGCTCCGTGCAGGTGGAGAGGACGGTCTTTTGGGATTCGAGGTCGTCGAACAGCTTCTGGACTCGCTCCGTCTTGATAACCAGCTCGGTGCCCATGGCGACGAAGGCCTGTGAGAAGACGTCGTTTGCCGGAAGCTTTGTGGTATTTGTGGAGTGAAACCCTAAACTCTGGCTAAAGAAGACGACGAAGAAGAAAGTGTCTGGTGTGGTGCGTTACCGAGAAATGTATCTGTTTCAGATCGTTTTCTGTGTAAGAGTCGAGACGAGAGAGACAACAATATTACATGCCAACGGTGTCGTTTCATACAAGTGAGTAGGTCCAAACATTGTATTGGGCCCTGATGGGCTTTCGACATTTGAACCCATGACTTGACGAATGTGTGTACTGGGCTTACTAATTAAGCTAATAACACATCAAACCTGGCGTACTTCTCTTGTTTGAGCTGAGATTTGAAACCGAATTTCTCCTTAAGAAGATAGATGAGGCGATTTTGGTGAGATTAGGTGTAGATCTAATTTTCTATTCACCTGTGGGATTTGGAAGGTCCAGGGGACCACCACGGTTCCTTACTTCTCGAGAATCCATTCATCACTTATTAGAGTATGGACAACTACTCTCGAGCACATGTTTAAATTATGAGGGTGTATGAGACAGCTTCACGCCTCTTCTTCATACTAAGTTTCCACAATAGATTTCTACAGTCTTCGTCTAGTTAGGCCACCACCAAAAATTTGATACATCAACGAAAATTCAATAATTGCTTATTGTTTGGGTCATCAAGATTTTTTTTAATGAAATTTATGGCATAAGTTGGGGAAAGTAGTGGACCCAACATTTGGAACTCATCAAGAAAGATCCACATACCAGAACTTAAAGCAATGCCTAGCTAGCCAATGAAAATGGGTCAACTTTTGTAGCTTCCATTTGACTTGAAAATAAGCTAAAACAAGCTTAATCCAATCTAATTGCTTCTAATTTGATTTAGTTTTTGTTTATGCAAAAATCCCATAACCAAAAGCAATGCAATTGCATCACCAAGCATAGAGAGACATGTACGAATATCTAATCAAAACCAATCCATGAGTGACATGACCAATCTAATAGTACTAAGCTAACAAATATTTACACAACCAATTCACAATTTGGTTTCATTCCATTCATGTATATTCCTTGAGTACAGTTCACTACACCACACCTTTGTTTAGAGAAACTCTGGAAGGATCAGCGAACCGGACAGAGAAGGATCGCGAGAGGTTATCAGGATCGTCCCAAGCACACCCTTGATCAAAATTCTTGGCGTACGCGTACAGATCATAAGAAGCTTGCAGTTCCGGTGACGACCATGATGCACACTCAAAAAACCTCTTCTTCTCTTTCTTGAACTTTATCCACAGAGCTTTCCACCGGAGCCTACTTCGGTTGGTCTGAAATTCACCCAATCTGATGGTTCTAACAGTACTGTTGCTTGAACTCGAACAACTGTAACATCTTGTGATGTCCATGGCAGCAAGATACATAAAAGAGCAAGCTTGGTCTCTCTGTTTTAGAAACAGATAGAGCAAATAACTGTATATATAGATTGGTCCAATAAGATGGTTATGGCCTTTGGAGAAGCTTAGAGTTTTAAAATATGCTAAAAGTCAATTGGACCAGTGAATATCTGCAAGTTGAAATGTGCAAGACTGCAAGAATATATATTATAATCAAAGAAATGGGATTTGAAGATTCTGTGGATCCAATCTTCTTTTCTTTTTTCTTTGTTAGGCAAAAGTGGCTGGCATGTGATGCACAAACAGAGCTCTATTATTCTCACACTGATTTTGGGTCTATTGACCTTGATTTGTTCTATACAATACATATTTAACAGATTCTTTTTACCTTTCGGCTGCCGGTTGTACTTTCGAGAATATGGTCCCAAATCCTTACCGGTGTTTCTAATCGACCCTCTGACAATAATGAAAAGAAAACGCCGGAAGCAATCATCGAACTATTTTCTTTTATACCATTATAAAACAAAAGAAATGGCGATACAATCATCTATTGCTACACAAAGTTAAAACATCCAAGGATGAAATGCCATTTGGTACCCTCACATCCCTTGGATTTCACAGAATTTGCTCAAAACCTGAACTGAGGAGAAGCTGTTTAGATCCCCCTGTTAACCAATACTACAAAGGATTAAGGCTAGCTTCTCGTTCCTCGCTCACTATACAAACACTTTGGTCCCCACCACATGTCGAGCTTCCAAGATGGAAAGCAACTTCGCCTTTTGCATATTCCTGTCAGTCTTCTTCACAAAGCCTTCTAACAGGTGTCTTGCGGCGTGCTCACCTGCATTTATAAATTTACAATTACTAGATTGCAACTCTATAAAAGTACATCAAATGTAAACCCGAAGTCATCAAAGACCTCACTACCTCGACGATCCCTATTTTTACTTCCAAGACTTTGTCAAGTAGTACAAGAGAGGCCACATCACCACAAGATGAAAGCCAACATGGTGGTCTAAAGTCTAAACTAAAAAATGGGCAATGTCTATTTTTACAGAGATAATCCAAATATATGCATGGGCGATTTGTAGTTTTCGATCAACAAAATACATACGTTAGTATCAGGGATGCTGTATATTCAAAGCGTACAATGAAACTACTCATCATCCAGGTTCCTTTTGCATGATGATCTTCTCTTATTCTAGCACAAAGCATAAATTCAACATAGCAATCATCATTCCAGCTATAAACAAGGGATAGTTGACTCAGAATAATACCAAGTAATGGAAACCATATCACAAAGGTAGAGGAAAAAATTGAGTCAGAATTACACCAAATTATAGAAACCATATCACAGAGAATACACAAAGAAATGATCTGCACATAGAAACCCGACACTCCTATACAATGGGACTAGAGAAATTTCTTCTAATGAATGGAGAGATATAAAAAATAACCCTACCCATGGAAAACAAAGCTTGCAGAAAACACTATCAGAGGCAGAAATAATAACTTATCATGACATCAAACAATAAGAAAATAAGTGAATAGATAAATTAAAACGCAAAAGAAACAAATAGATAGGATAGGAGTAGAACTGATAGATCAGCCATTCCAGAAAAGATAAGTAATGCATAACATGTCGTCCAGCTAGAGATAGCATACATGCCTTCAACCAGCAAGGCTGCCCACTTATTCCAGTCCCAAAACTTCAAGACACTGTTCTTCCATAACAGATGGATGCAATATACAAATTTTTCGCCCATTTATCCTGTGTTATAAGAGAAAAGCAATAATTTATTGATATGAGATTAAGCCAACTAGTTACACTACAGCCAGCAAGTAAAAATTATTAGAAATAAACAATTTAAAATACATATTCAATATGCATGACACAGACAACAGTCAAGATAATGGTCGAAATCTATGGCTGTCATCTCCCAGCAAGTATGTTAAACTAGAAAGTCTTGAACCCAAATGATTAGAAGGTAATAACCATCATCATCAGTTTTTCCTACTTCAAACGATTCGACATTGAATAGAATTAACATGATTCAAGTAATAATCTTCAAAAGAGGTTGTCTATTTCCCAACATAAATGATAACACTTGCATAGTAATGAACTAAAAAAGTACATGAGATCAAGTACTAATCGTCAGAGACGAAGAAGATCTCTATGTTTGGGTGAAAAAAAAAAAACTTCGAAGGAAGTAATACCTTGATACAAACTGAACAATTTTATTTTTCTTCTTAACTGTTTTCAAATTCAGCCAACAAGCTTTTGAGCTGCATACTACCCCTCCTTCCTGAGCAGAAAGGTCGTGTTTGATACCACTAGAATGAAAAGTGAGAAGGGAGGGGAAAAAACACTCTAAAGCTTTATTTGGTAGAATTAGGTTTAAATCAACGTAATACAACTGAGCTAATGTTATAGGTTCTTGAGAGAGAGAGAGAGAGAGAGAGAGAGAAAATGAGGTTCTCCACTTGTTGTGATATCCAAATGAAGTGTCCAGTCAGAAATATTTATCCTATATGGCACTCTAACAACTGGCTCCACAAGAACGATAAAAGAGTACACACCGCGTACGGACAACACCTACTGAAACTCAACTTACACAGACCACAGATGATCATACAAAAACATTTGATGACATTGTCTAAGAAATCTCCAAGGGATTTGGAATTTAGCATTTTATGTACCTTAACATGAGTACTGGGAAAAGCAGTGGTGCGCAGAGTTTCTTGCATCACATCTTGTGATTTTTTCTTAGGTGCACTAAGTATGAATGCAGCCTGATCATCAGTAGCAGCAGCAGATGTGATCCTATATCCATTCTCCCATCTTCTATGGATTCCTTCACTTGGATAGAGGAAATCAAGTTCAACAACCTGAAATTACAATACAGATGGTGTAAGTGCTTATCACAGTATGTCATGAACAAAAACACAAACACAGCAGTCAGTGATTGGACAACCTGATTAGAATAACCTGCACTTCGGGACATGACAACGCCCCACCTGCTACTTGAAGTAGTCATGGAGGTAACAGAAAAGCCTTCTTTCCACTTTTTATTGATCCATTTGAAAGGAAATACATCACTAACTTTGTAGGATTGTTGGGTATATGGCACCCCTTTCATTGACGAAAAAAAAAACAATATTAGCTTCAAAATAAGTTAAGATCTCTATATATTACAGGACTAATGATTTTCATAACATAATTACATAACCAACAAGTCGTATGCAGTTATAGACCCATTTTTGGCTGAACCTAAATAAAATCTCCAAAACGTTGCCACAATAACGTATGAACAATCTCCAGAGTGTAGCGCCTTAGCGAGGCTTTGGTTTCACGCTAGGAGGAGGAGGAGCATTTTAAAGCTATAACGGGACCTCCATCATAACCCATGATATCTCTCCTACATTGAGCTCAAGTGCCCAACCACTTCTCAGTTCTCACATGCTATAGATCTAGCTAACCAGGAGATCTAAAGAGCCTCGGTTGTTACGCTTGCTGATAAATAAAAAGATCTAAAGGATATACCAAAGGACAAACTACCAGGCCTGAAGAAGTATAAATAATATATTACATAGAAATAAAGTTGATAAATTTCCTTACCCTTTGACATTACCACCAAAGCACTGCCATTAGTTGCACCGGCAACAGAAGTGATATAGTAATTCTTGTCCCACTGTTCCATTATCCACTCCTGATGATATAATCAGAAATGGCATGCTTAAAAGAATATTATATGACTATTTGCATAGCTGTTGGCAGATAAAACAACACATACCTTGTGCAAGAAAGTGGGCGATAGTTCATACACCTGGGATGAGAACCCTGTTCCTGCATCCATAATGATTGCCCACAAATTTGTAGATGAAGCTACACTACTAATATATAAACCATCTTCCCTTCCTTTCTCCACATGCTGATGAAGTCTTGAATCCATCACATTGTAGTGATACCTGGAAAGAAGTTTTCCAGAAACATGTTACAAAAGGAAAAAAAAATGTAATACTTACATTTAGCAAAATCACAATCCCCTTGATAATGGAGAGAGGAAGAAGCAAAAAAAACAGTGTTATAATTAAATTGCATCCATTACCTCTGCTTCATAGGTGATCTGGAGTTGTAAATTGATATCCACTGGGTAGCTGGGGCACCCAGACGAAGTTTTTTTTCAACCTGTCCACCATCTTCCAAATCAACAAGCAGTCTTCCCCTTTTTTGCCCCACCTATAATGCATGAAAAGTTAAACAACAAATAATATCATCCACAAACATTAAAATATTAACAATTAAATACTAAAAGCAACCTTCAGAGCTCCATCAGTTCTGATAGGTCGGGATGATATGGTGGAACTTATGCTGTTGTCGAAAAGGGAAATGAGCTTTGCGTAATTGGGTTCTTCGTCAAATTTCATATTAGTCACCATCTCAAGGAATTGTTGAAAAGGGCGAGGACACAAGCAACAAAGCATCTCAGCTGAGGTTCCCATTTTCTTCTTGCAAACAAGAAATCCTTTGTTCTCTCCCTGAATCTCAAGAGTCAAGAAGCAGAAAATATTATAAGAAAGGAAAAAACTTCACAGTTTGAGCAATGAAGTTGAAATTACCAATGCATGATGGAACGACAGAAGAAACCTACATTGTACCCTTGCCAGGGAAGCTTTCCTCTAAGGAGGAATACTAAGGTGTAAGCTAATGATTCAAGGTCATCCCTTCGACTTCCTGTCCTACCTAAATGAGCATGTACACTGGCATAACGTACAGTTCCCCTGTAAACAACATGAAAAGCATCTGATATTTTAAGATATAATATCTCAATCGAATTTGATTAGAGGAAAGGTAGAAGCATTAATTTGAACAAAAGCTATTTGATGAAGCATGATATTAATAAAAGATATTAGTACGAACAGTTAAATGGAAGAAGAATGAGACAAGTTGAACTAGTCTTTTACAAGGATCTCTGCACACATAAGTGAAGCAAATTCCACTTTGATATATTGATATACACCATTTCCAACATTATTTTGCATTGTGTTCCCTTGAAACAATAGAAGGAAGTTTCTGATCATCCACAAGAACCGTTGCAACAGAAACGGGTTTAACAAGTTACCTGAAAACATCTGGCTTTTGGTCATAATCAACATGACGGCCAGAAGATGCATCCTTCCATCTTGACGCTAAAACAGACAACATAATGTACAGTTAGAAGTGTCTACGTTTTAAAGTGCTATAAAACCAAAGAGGCATTTATCGCACAGTCATGTAAATATTGGGGGAGGGTAAAGAATTAAACATTTCTAAACAAGAAAACATACCCAAACCAAGGTCAACTAAATACAACTTCTTCTCATTAGGTGTTCCAGGCTGACCAAGCAAAAAGTTCTCTGGCTTAACATCTCCATGCACAAAGCTGCAGTAAAACAACAAATTAAGTAGATAGAAACAGAAAGAACCAACACCCATTGGGCCAAGCGGTTTAAGGCGCTCGGATCCCCTCAGAGGTCTCAAACTCTAGTCACTCATCATGGTGTTGGTATCGCCGATAAAAAAATAGAGAGAAGAAGATAGAGAGAGAGAGAGAGAAGCACGTGAAAGCAAGCAAAACTTATGAAGTACCCTTTGCAGTGAAGTTGCTCAAGAATTGATATTGCCTCTACTGCTATACAAGCAACCATCTCTTCAGACATCCTTCACAGAAGGCAAAACAAAAGGAAATAACAGCAATAAATACAAGAACCTCAAAATTGGAAAGTCACGTATGGTTTTTAAGGGGGGGAGTGGAGGAGTAATAATCAAATTAATAAACATATAACAGAAATGAGTTAGTTTCATACATCTGGTTGCTAGAGTTCCAAACATCCCATAAACTTGGGCCCAGCATATCCATTACCTAAATGTACAGAGCCCCATGCACAAGTAATTAGGAATAATAATTCAACAATGGTAATGGTGTAAGTATTTTAAAGAATGCAGTCTCACAAGGATATAGTAGTCCCCTTGTCGGCCCTTGTGATGAACCAACGGAAGCCCATAACAGCCATTAAGAGTGCTTCATAAAACAAGAAGATTAGTCAAGCCATGAAACAGGAATTTTTAACTGATAGATTCAATAAAATCTTGTGTACCTGTAAACTTGCCACTCATAAGGAGGGCCATAACTACATCCTTTACTATTTCGATGCTCAAACTTCAAAGCAACCTTTGAACAAGAAAAGTACACTTCCATTACCAACATAATTTAATTTGCAAGTTAATACGAAGAATATGAGAACTGAAAAGGTATTAGAACCTCAAAGGCATCAGGTCCTGAGCGCCCTATGCCACCAATCACCCTCCTTCCAACAAAAACTTGACCAAAACCTCCTTTGCCGAGCTTTCTATCTACCTTGTATGTAGGGGAATTGCCAAGTTGTACCTGAAAATGTAATATACACAACTCATATCTATCACTTCCAAAATAAGAGATAAATGATATAGGTAACCACACTTGTTTATCCCTGATGATTGAAAATAGTGATAAAATGAAAAATTACACACATTGTATGAACTGGCAACATTTATCTCTAATCCTAATTGAAAGTCGTAACACGCTACATACAATTGCATTAAAAAAAATTCACACTTTTGCGTACACATAAATGAAATAACTATGTTTCCCATGTGAAGCAATACCAAAATCAAGGTAAATAAGTAAATTGTGCCTCCTCTAAAACTTACGGAAATCTAACTATGACAGAATTATCATGGAAATTCGAAGCATCACATAAAGCATATGTGGTATGAAATTAGTACCCTTTCAGGAATTGGAGTTGCGTTTCCATCTTCCTCAACAGCAACCAATTTCCCTTCCTCCTCGACAACCACCAATTTGTCAGCAGTTGCCTCATTGATCAATACATCAGGAATACCGACCACCTCTCTCACTGGCAAGTTCAATCCTGTGCGCCCCTGACCCTGGCCCCAAACTCCAGCACCCAATAATTTTGCATTCTTATCATGATTCATTGCTCCTCTACGCCCTCTACCTCGGCCAGCTGGTTTTGGACTTGGACAGTTGAAACCCGGCT
>JAYMTF010004729.1:0-12660 GCA_036897485.1 Pelargonium nanum | reverse complement strand
ATATATATATTCAATATTTCATAGTCAAAGGTAAGTGATCCACATTGACTAAACATAATATATGATAGGTAAACTAATATCAAAACATTCAAACATTACTTAAGTCAATTTTGATAAGCATGAATAAAAAGCCACAATTCATTTAAATACAATGTACTTGAAAAAGATGTTTTAGCTTACAAAAACATGCACCACTATCTTTTCTTGTATCTAACACATTAGCCATATATGTATTCAAATTATGTGGTTTGAATGTTGAACTTTTCAAATGTTTAATTTCTAATTCTTTTATTAATTCATTATATATATACCATTGTTCATTATTAATTAAATATGTTTGAATATATTTGAAACAAAGGTTAGGAAATATTGCACCAAATGGTCAAAATCACCAAGTTGATTGTGGGTGGCAAATGGCATAGTCTTATACTCTTATACACAAACCAATCATATTGCCTAAAGAATATAATGTCAAAATAAGTGTTTTAAAATTTTAAAAATACAATTTTATAGGTTTAAATAAAAAAATGAGTAACTAATTCCAGGGTCTCATTAGTTTAGGAGTTATAAATAATTTAAAACTTTATGTATTGTGATTTAAAATATTTCCCAATACAAGTGTGAAGACCTATTTCACATTATATATATTTTATCCTTGTCGAGAATTTAATTTTTTGAGTCAACGTCTCATATATTTGTACTAATTAATGCATCAGATCATTGTGAAATGATTCTTCATACAAATCGTCTGCATAGAAAAATAGATTGAAATTCTTGTACGAGACATTTTTGCCTAATTTTTGTATAGTATAGATGTACTAACAATTCAAATATAGTTATGACAAATAATTTATCTATTTTTTTTAGTATTTCTATCATAATTTCATTTAATGGCAATCAAAATTTAATGTAGTAGGGTCTGCTTTTTAGTTTTTTACAAGATAATTATGGTAGTTTATAATAGTAGATCATTAAAATCAATTGTCACATCAAACTCTATTATATTCATATGTATAAAATTCAATAGGCCCCAACAAGTAAATGTAGCACTAAATAGTGTAAAGTTGTACCAAACTAATACACGTTTTTCATCATATGATAAAATTTTATTTGCATTTAATAACATTTGCTCTTCTACTTCGTATCTATCTACCCACAAACCCACCACCATGCATCATAAATTTAACTAACCATTCACTCATGTTACTATTAGTAAAAAAAAAATACTCTTAAAATTGATTACTTATTTTGAAGTTTTCTTTGAAAAAAATATGTGTTGTATATTTATAAAAAAAATTGGTTGCTAACAAATCAGCAATAAAATTAGGGGATTGCAAGCAATCAACTCGACACTCCTAGCAAGGAGATCGAAGATATAAATAATGTATAATTCCCTTGATTCGCTAACTTAAGTGCAAACGCAAACTCAACATCATCTAAGTGAGCTACAATATGCTGAATAATCAACTCGAATGCACTTGTGACCTCCCCTTCCGCCCGTAAAATAACTAGCTTATAATCATATTCAATCGAAATTAGACCCCAACCACGAGCATAAACCCCCTAATGAATTAGGGAGAGCAGAGTGATTCATTGGATCTTTGTCTTTTTAATCAAGTGTCGCAACTTTATTGACGGCTTAAAAACATAGCTATTTCTATCTATATGCCTGTTTTTATTAATGATGCACAAAATTCCACAATTAGTTTAATCACTGGCACTAACAAATAACCATCAAAGGGGCAAGTGGTTTAAGACGCTTACTTCTTTAATATCTTAAGTTCGAGTTTCGATTGTTACCTCTGCTTATAAATAAATATGAGATTTTAGATGGGTGAAAATGGGAGAAATTAAGTTAAATAAAGATTTAAAAAATAAATTAAAGTCCAGAAAAACTGTTATAGTATGTACCAAACAATTGAAAAAATATTTTTAAATATCAAATTAGTTTTGACCAAAATATTATAAGTATTTTCATTTTATGGCCAACACTTTTAACATGACGTCAATAAATACTATGTATTACAACTTGTACATTTATCGACTGCCGTGTAATAAAGAAGTGCATGAGTAAATAGACAAGTGGGGGTTTAAATAAAGTGCTATTGTACAGCTCAAGGGCAAACTCATAAATTATGCAATACAATATTAGTCACGAATAATCCAAGTTTAATTCACAAATTGAGTAAAGATTCAAATAATAAAAAATAGTCTCAATCCACCTAATTATGAACAACATACATGTAATCGACAATTTAAGTACTCCAATTTGATATGCAATTTTATGAATCAAGTTATATACAAAAGATCTGATCAGTTTTTGACCTAAATTTCGATACAATACTCTTTTAATCTCTTCTTGACAATTCTAATTTAACATCATTTAGCTCTTAAAACCCAATCCGAACATGACTCGATTTCAGGTTTGGAACGCAAAATGTGCAAATTTTCCCTACTTAACCCAAAAATTATTCAAGTATGTACAGTGCATATTGGAATTGTGTAAAAACCGTAGATCTAGCGATTTAGGCCAGAATCTGTAAGCGCACAAAAGTCGATCCGCATCTAGTGGGTCCAAGTTGAATATAATATACTACATCAATTTTCGATAAAGTTGAAGAAACTCGCACATTTCACACGTAAAACGTAAAGCCCAATCCAAATTATGCATCCATTTTGTGTCGAAGTTGAATTAACCTTTCTCGTCAAAACCCGAATTGTGAGATGTAGAGCCCACTTCACTCTAGCGTGACACTTATTTGAAATTACTTGGTGAGTGTCTTAGGTAAAGTGGACCTACACACAGGCCGTGCCGTGGTGCCTCATGTATTGATGACAACTCGTGCAAGTCGTGCGCTCTCTCTAATTCCTCTCTACAAAAACCAACAAACCCATTATTCACTGTACCCTCTCTCTCTCACCACCTCCTCTCCTCATGTGAAACTCGTGCTTTTCATTTCCATTTCCATTTCTCTATTTCCTTATATAATTCTCTCCAACCTCTCCTTCTCCATTTCACATTTCACATCTCTCTCCTCCAAATCTCTCCCAAATCTCTAAACCTAGCATCAAAGTTGGAGAAGAACAAGAAACCATGTCTAGAGCAGCTGTGGAGCTCGATTTCTTCGGCCTCGAGCCCAAGCCCACCCCCAATGCCTCCTCCAAGTCGTCTCAGTTCCAGAAGTTTCTCCACCGCCGCAGAAGCTTCCGAGGTCTGTAATAGCTCTGTATATATACCGATTCTTCTTCGTCTTCAATTCGGAGAAATTGCGTTTTTGTGTGTGTTTTTGGTTCTGATGAGTTTGTGTTTTTGTGTGTAGATATTCAAGGCTCGATCTCGAAGATCGATCCCGAAGTGCTCAAGACTGTGATTGCGTCCGGATCTGCGAGCTGCTCGTCGGAGAGCTCTGGAAACGAGAATCTGGCCGTGAAGCAGTCGGTTTCTATGCCGGCTTCGCCGAGCGGAGACCGGATTCGCGTTCCTCCTCTGCCGGTGTACAGTCCGGCGCCGCGGCCGGCGGTTTCTGAACTCCCCGTCGGTACGGCTCCGCTCACTATTTTCTACAACGGAGTCGTGACTGTTTACGATGTTCCTCGCGATAAGGTAACGAAATCGAAATTGATTCGAATATTTTGGAAAATCTTCGAGTTGGTTTAGAATTAGTTCACGATTTTGATTTCATTTTTTGTAGGCGGAGAGCATTTTGAAGCTGGCGATTGAAGGAAGAGGAAGGGCGGTGGAATCGGAGGATCCGAAAGTTTCAGAGCAGAAGCAGCTTCTGGAGACTTTCAACAATGGAGGTTTGTGAATTGCTTGAATCGATTCTCTTTGTATTTTTTTTCTTATTTGGTTCTGGTTTTTGTGTTTGTGTTTGGGAGGGAAATGAAATTTTCTGAGAAATCGTTTTCAGTGTAAATGAAATTTTCCTGAGAAAATGAATGTTTGATGTGTACAGATCTACCGATTTTTCGTAAGAAGTCACTGCAGAGGTTTTTGGAAAAGCGAAAGGAGAGGTAAAATTTTTCACTTATCTTTTGTTTTTTTCTTTGAAATAGAAATTAATGTTTCTATATCTTACACAAATTTGCATAGTCTTACCTTTTCTATTTCATGTGAGTTCATATAAAAAAATTCAAAATATTCATGAAGAACTAGTTTGAACATGGAAAAAATATGGCCTGAAAATAGTTCAAAGAAATGTTTCTTAAGATTATCGAATAATTCATGTGTTACTAAATCCGTTAGCATGGTCCAAAACTAAACATTCTACGTTAGCATAGTTATGGTTATACATGGTCAAATCCTTATAAAAGTTGAAATTGTCTCCTGATTTGAACCCGTAACTTCTAAATTTTCAGTTCTTTTGCCTGAACGTTGTGACAGTGATGTTTGATTTAACTGTTTTATTTATCGAACAGAAACACAAAATTTCCTTTTATCGATTTAAACTCGTTTTTCAAACTTGAAATTACTAGCCCAATTTATATTATGTACTTTTGTGCCAAACTTTATAGTGGGTAAATAATCAACTTTGATCTTACAATATTTTTACCTTCTTACTCATCATATTCAAAGAATGCGAATATAATAATATCATGTGCATTATTTTTTAGCATGTGGGGAAAATAACGATGAAGAGTTCAAGAAAGAAAGCAGAGTTTAGGTGGACCACATAGCTTTCTATATTTAGGGACTATATTTTTGTTCTCTCTCGTACGGCTCTTTGTCTATTTCATACTATTGTTCTTGTTTTAGATGGAGAAATTGACCCCTAAAAATAGACATGTTAAATAGCACACGTTGTTGACTATGTTAGCTCAAAATTATGACAAATTAGGCACACCCTACACGCAAGAAACTATCAATATTTAAAACGTGTTTACTTGTGGTTTGAATTTTGTTATTTTTGAGCAGAGACTTCAAATATGTGTCTACACACCCACTTTTTAAACACGAATGTTAATAAGGTAATAAAAAAATATAATACAAAAAAAACCCTTACCTAAATCACGTATGAATGACTTTGAAACTACATAATTCGTGATTACACTATGTGTTTTGATCATTGATCGAGTTTTGACTTATGTAAACGTCACTTTTGTTTCAACTTTTAGCTCAAAGTCAAATCTACTTGCATCACGATCATTGATTTCAGCTAATAAACGATAACATCACATATTTTTTGGATTATTTTCATACAATTTTGAGAACTTTTGGAAGAGTACTAATAGGTATATTGTGATATGTTTTTGCAGACTAACGTCAGTGTCACCATACTCTTACCCTCAATGAAAACACATTCCCGACGTGAAAACGAAGACGGTGAAGAAGAAACGAAGACTTAAAATCAATACTATTTACGTAAAGCCTAAAAATGGCACCAAGAAGACAATAAAAATCAATAGTGCGTTTAGTTTGTTCATTAAATTTGGTTTATCTTTTAGATGGATATGGAATGAAGCAATAGAGAATGGCTGAGAAAATCACGTTTTGGAAACAATGTCGTTCCTTGCACTTTCCTCCGACTTTCGTAGTCTTTTTTCGTGGTTTTTGTAAAAGCCGATCTTGTTACTTTATTTGATTTATATAGTTTATATGTTTTGTATTTTGTTGGATCAAGATATATAGTATACTACTATGTACTAACCTTGATCTGTACAAAAGCTTGAGCCACACTTTTATTAAACTCATAAGCAATGTATTTTCAATTGTTGAATGTTTGTTTTTGTGCATGTGTTTGTTTTTTCTCATTCTTTAATATGGCACCGACCTTTATAAAAGTAATGTACTACTAGTTAATAAGATATTTGCTTTACTCTTAAAGTTGATTTACATATCTTTTATTGGTGAGCCACCCTTATTTTACAACATAATTGAAATGTTGGATGAGTAGTCTAATAATTCAAATTTTAGATTAATTATTTGAACGTATTATTCTGAGGATTAAATGCAAATTATATATATCTAGCACGAACTTACCAACATCATATTTAAAGATATTTTTTATTTTAAAATTAATTGAATTTATTTTATGTGATTTGGAACCTACAAAATGAGATATGAGTTTTACATGATCATGAATGTGAATTCAAAGTGTCAAGTCTTTACTTGTTTGTGTGAAGAATATAAAAGATGAGAATAACAATTAAGTACTATTAGTTAACACAGTGTTTAATTAAGTACACAAATCTTTTACCAAAACTCTTTTGAATAGTTTTCTTCCTATTGTCTACTCCGGCCACTTTATCATGTTTTGAAGTCGGGTAGAATAAGGTTTGATGTGAACTAGACCAACATGCAAGAGGGACGGGTTTTTAATCATGGTATAGATTGCGAATTTCACGTATAATTGTATGAGTTGAGTTGATGATATTTTACACAATCAAACCAACGTTATATTTAATGAAAAAAATTATCTAAAATTTCGTTGGGTCTATTTTACGTTACTAGAACCTTGCAATGAGAGTTGAATTATTCACCAAAAGAATCTTTTACTAAAACTAAGAGGAAGTTTGAATACATGTTGAATGGATTATAAAATTTAAACATGGATGACTTGAATATGGTCATAAACAATATGTTAGGTAGAGATTCATGCACTTGGAACCATGTGATTCTTGATTCAAGGCTTGCAAATTTGATCAAAAGTTATGCTAACCTAACCTAATCAATCCTAAGACCTAAAACAAATAGTATTACTTGCCTATGCATGTGATTAATTATATACATATAACATATTTGGTTAATTTGTTTTTCAAGCTTCCTTCTAGATATATGTATATATTTTTCTAATATTAAGATAGCTACAAAAAGATTTCAAATTTGTTACACAAAAAATATTGATGATACATAAAAACACGCTATGTAATTGTCTATATAGTATAGAGACAATAAATATTTTTATAATGCACGAAAAAAGATGTCAATATCATAGATGGTGCACGGTCCAGGCCCCCATCCAATTAGTTCAATTTGATATATTTTGACCCAATTCAGTACAAATTAGTTTAGCTCGTCTTAATTAAGCACATGAACATTCAACTCAACTCACAATCAATATGATTTGGTCCACGGTCCATTCAAGTTGACCCATAGCCTAGGCAATCTGGTTCTCGACCCATTCAAATCAACTCTTGTTTATGTTCGTTGTATTTTGTGTCTCTTGCTTATGAGTTATAAACACACTCACATATATACTTTTTAAGCATGAAATTTAAGCATGAAATTATGGAGGTTAAACATGTGCAAATTTTGTAATAAACCAAATTTATTGGTATTTTTTTACTTTAGTGATGAGATCAAAAAAATTAAAGATCAACCATGATAAAAAGGTATAGTCTAAATGTCATCTACAGTATTATCAAAACTCATTCTTAGAAATTAATATTGACATTTTTATCATGTGAAAAATAATACATACTTCAGGATTATGTTCTCAAGGTCAGGAAACAATTCACATGAACTTGTCTTTAGATATTTCTTCACACAATGATTGATCCATAAAACACATTAAGAATCAAATTTATTCAAATTTATAAACATTGGTTGGTCCATTAATAGTACAAACCAACCTCTATAAATTTTGTGGTCCAGTTTACACTTCAACTTAACAAAAATAATATACCCAATTAGCTTAGCCATATGCACATAACATGCCTAATAACTAATAAGAGTTGGTAAATGGGGACAGCTTGCAAGTTATTATTGATCTGACATGATAATACTGAGTTCAGACTGATTAAAAATAATTAGATAAGCATATGATTTTTTATTGATATGACATAAAACACACATTTTACACTAAAGTTGAAACCAGTTCACTTCCAAAACCCGAACAAACCAAAACTACTCTCAGGTCAAATTCCAATTATGTTTTATCAACCCGAACCCAAACAAGATTCAAACCCGAAATCATCACCTCTAGTCCATGCCTAGTAAATACTCTTTCCTGTCACAGTGAACACATTGGGCCTAACTGCAATTTTGGTCCAAATTATCCAATAAAGGCCCACATTAATATCAATTAAATAAGTCACAAATACAATGAAACGCTGCGTTTCGATGGTGTCGCCAACTCTAGGAGGTGAAACGCGCCGTTTTATTCATCTTCTTCTTCATCATATGAGATGCGAGTTTTGATTCTCACAGATCACAACGGCTCATTGCTCCCACGCTCTGTTTTAAACGGCGACGTCAATGCCGGAATGGGTCTTCACTGTGGCGTCCTGAAGAGAGGTAATTTCTTGGATGTGTTTGCTTTCAATAATCTTCTCAATTTGTTTGTGAGATCGGGTCTTTTGTGTAATGCACGGAAGGTGTTCGACCAAATGTCTCAGAGAAACACAGTTTCGTTTGTTAAAATAATCTTCATTGACTTTATAATATATTTGTTAGAAATTAATTATTGTATTATTTAGTAGTGTTAGATGAAGAGGTGTAAGTGAAATGGTATGTGCCTCTTCATGAATAATTGTGTCTCTCTGTATCCTTTCATGATGAAGAGTTGTAATGGTTCATTTAAAGGGGTGTGATGAAAGGGCGTGTTCTTTCAATGTACCATTTCATGCTTAGGTGGAGTAGTATAAATAGGAGAGTTTTATTCTCATTTTGTATCAAGTTATTGTACCAAGTCATTGAGTCAATTGTGAATAAAATCATCTACTCTTTTGTGAGATTATAAGTGTCTTGAGCTTTGTTCTATCTGATTCTTCCCACTCCGCCTTCCGCAACTTTGCCCACCTCTTCATGAGCTCTGCTCTATCCAATTCTTCAATTAAATCCTATCCTTTCTTCAAAACATAATCCTGAATTTAGCTCCAAAAACTATGGCGAAATTCATGATTATGTTTTGATGAAATGATTAGGTTTAATTAAGGAATAGGATAGAGTAAAGCTCGAGAAGAGGTGGGAAAGCTGCGTAAGGTAGAGTTGAAGGTTTTTGTGGGCAAAGTTTTGTTCCTCCCAATCAGGTATGCTTAATGACACATGAAATGTTTGTTTTGAGGAAAGCAAATTCATTGTCATGAACTCAAGGCTGGTCTTGACTCGTATGAGAGTTTGTTATGAATAGCTCTATGGATATATTTTTGGAGTCACCGAATAGAAATGATGTAAGCTTGAACACTATGATTGTTGACTATGATTGTGCAGGTGAAGAGGACCCGGAATTTCTTCCTTCTAGGTAATTTTCGTAAACTATCATTTAAGCAAAGTGTTGTTGTGACTACCCTCTTCTTGACATTGACAAGTATGTGTTGGTTTAGTATAAGAACTGAAATGCTCAAAAGAAGAAAATAACAAATATATATTTTGACTTAGAGCTTAACAATCTGATTATAAGAATCTTATACTTTGTCATAGAGCTTAACAATCCGATTATAAGAATCTTATATCTTATTAAATACATTCATATTTATCTGTAGTTATCCAATGATCAAAGTTTATTAGGTTCTTGATTTTCTTCAACTTCTGCTAACCTACATCAGTATTGGCTTGAAATGTTCTCTTTTTGGCATGAACCTGCCAAGTTTATTTGAACTCAGCTCGTGGCCTGTAACTTAAAACAGATCTTAGCTTCCTCCGGGTGGGGATTGGTTAAGCAATTTCAACCCAAAAACTGCCCCGAACCTGAATTGCTTCCTCTACCAGTTTGGGTCCACGACCCATTGGTTTTAGCTTTGAACCGATTTAAGTCCAACCCTTTTCTCAGTTGCTTGAGGGTAAAGAAAAGTAAAAATAAAAAAATTCCATTGAGTTTTGGAAATTAGTAAACTAATATGGATTGTAAATTTCATATCCAACCCAGAACCGGTAACTTCACAATCTCCTCTACACACACATATATATAGAAACATAACAAAACAATTGTCTAGTTTCTTGATTATAATACCAAGAAAACAGGAAAAGAAATGGATCCATCACTATTTGCCAAGGGTTGTGGTTTCTTTGGATCGCTGGAGAATCAAAACATGTGTTCAATGTGTTACATAGTTTTTCTCAAACAAGAGCTTAACAACATTGTTGCAAAAGAGATGAAGTCGTCGGCGCCAGCCAAAGTTGAAGGAGAAGAAGCAATGAAAATCAAGAATAGGTGCAAGAGTTGCAAGAAGAAAATTGGTTTATTGGGATTCGAGTATAGATGCGGAGATGTATATTGTGGACTGCATAGGTATCCGGAAGTGCACTTGTGTGCTATGATTGATGATTTCAAGGTCAAAGGTCGTCGAGTTTTGGCCGAACAAAACCCTATATGCAAGGGTGATAAGCTAGAACAAAGAATCTAGATTGTAACTGAAGCTATATTATGTTAGGGATTACACTTGTTACGAACGATTATTGAGTCATTGATTGATTTTTCAAATTATTTGTTCGGTGTACTTAAGTTTTATTGCATTTATTACATAGAGTTCATTTTACTTTGCCTCATTATTTTAAATAAATGTATTACAAAATACTATCCAGAGATAATTACTGTAAGGTACTATTGTATTAGTCCACTTTATGCTAAAACCAACAAAAATGCGGGCCTGATTTCAAATGCATGTGCGTACGGATCCAAAATGATCATCTATGGATGCTTGGTCTTACATATAGCTCGAAATTTAGGGTTTAGGTCAAATTAGATCGGTGTTTGAATTTGAATTGAGAAGTGATAACCTAAACTCGACCTAAATAGAGTGAAGATTGCAAGTTTAAGATCAAATTATGGTTTTATGTTGTTAAATGTGCGGGTTTTGTCAACCTAACCCAAATATTGATCAAATTTGAATCGGTGAGTAGATTTCAGGTGCCCACTAGTCCAAATTATCATCTCTGGTTATTGGGTCCCAACTCCAAAGTAACTCCAGCTCAATTTTATTGGGCTCAAAATCCAAATCACCCTCAACTGGGCCGGAAAGCCCATAAAGCCCAGTTCCACAGTTTACGTTGGAGACAGGTAGTCAAAAATCAAAATTCAAAAAATGTGATTGTCATCAAGATCATCACAATCCAACGGTTCAGAGAACAAGTAGTCACTTCATAAATAAATACAAAGCACATAAATATGAGTCCACATTTGCTCTTCACATTATCTCTTTGGTCTCCTCTTCACTGCACAACCTCTCATTTTTTTGAGCTCTCAATAGCTTCAATGGCCTCTCTCTCTGCAGCTTCCTCTCTTTCTCTCAGGTCTTCTCTGAGACCCATTTTCAAGAACCCTAACCAGGTCACAATCTTCTCTTCAAGTTTTTGTTTTTGTTTTTAAAATTCCATTTATAATCATCATATTGTCACAATTTAGATATGTGGCTATTAGTTTTTGTTAATGCTGAGTGACATTGTTTTGTTATTGTTTCTGGTGTTAGTTTTGTTTCTGGCATTGCCAATTGCAGATATAAAGTGGTTTAGCTTTGTTGTTTCTGGTGTTAGTTTTGTTTCTGGCATTGCCAATTGCAGATATAAAGTGGTTTAGCTTTGTGGGTTTTGATTTTTATTATACTATTGTGGTTTTGAGTTTGCTTAATTGAATGAGTATCGGGGTTTTGTTTAGGTTTGGTAAAAAAATTGAAACTTTACATCCAAATATATGTTTTGTGATTATAGCTTTGCGGGTTTTGATTTTGCTTAATTAAGTAAATATTTGGGTTTTGTAAGGGTTTTGTTGTAAAAGAAAATTGAAACTTGACATCCAAATATGCGTGCGTTTTGTGATTTTAGCTATGTGGGTTTTGATTTTTTGTTGTTGTTGGGGTTTTGATTTTTTGCTTGATTGAATAAGTATTGGGGTTTTGTGGTAAAAATACAGTGAAATTTGACATCCAAATGTGTGTTTTGTGATTTTAGCTTTGTGGGTTTTGATTTTGCTTTATTGAACAAGTATTGGGGTTTTGTTAGGGTTTTGTGGTTAAAAAGAAAAATTGAAACTTGACATCCTAATCGAGTATGTGTTTTGTGATTTTTAGCTTTGCGGGTTTTGATTTTTGCTTAATTAATTAAGGTTGGGGTCTTTTAGAAGAAGCATAGTGTACTAGTATTTCGGATAATGTGGTT
Source organism: Pelargonium nanum (assembly GCA_036897485.1). Classification (NCBI taxonomy): domain Eukaryota; kingdom Viridiplantae; phylum Streptophyta; class Magnoliopsida; order Geraniales; family Geraniaceae; genus Pelargonium; species Pelargonium nanum. Next base: position 629 of record JAYMTF010004729.1, on the reverse strand, counting down.
GAGAGTACCCAAATCTTGTGGATTTCAGATAGTTTAATAAGTGAACAATACTTATTGCCGTTAGATTCATGATGAAATTTGCATGTACATGCGCAACAATCTTGTCAAATATGATAGACAGTTATGCTTACAATTCTCCAAGCTCTATATCATATTTGTTATTGATTGTCTAGGTTAAGATACTTAGGTAGCGTTTTGTTTATAGTTACGTTTTGTTTATAGTTATAATCGTTAGATTGTAACTTTTTGTTATGTGAATGGTTTTAAAATGAGAATCTCAATCTCATTTCCATTGTTCGCTCTTAATTAAGCAAGTGAAGACCACACATGACTCAATATTGCTTCCAAAACCCATCTATGTCCACTACTTCACCAATTCACCAATATCTAAGTGTAGGGCTCGAACATAAGTTGTGCCCCGAGAACGCGTAAAATCAGGATGCTTACTTTTTTTGTTCTGCAGATAACCGTAAAGTCTTCAAGTCCAAAGATAGTTGCCGTGGGTTGGGGAAAGAGCGGTTTCCAATCCTTGAGGACTTCCCGCCTTCGCATCTCTTGTGCGGTAACATTCACCACCTTCTCGCATAGATCCATATATTTTATCTCTAGAGCTGCCAATTAAGGTTTCA
>JAYMTF010004728.1:0-12662 GCA_036897485.1 Pelargonium nanum | reverse complement strand
AAGTATAGGGACCAAATTGGGTCAAAATATCAAAGTTCGGGGACCAAATTGGGTCTTTTACCTAATAACAAAGAAGGGGTGAAGCAAAGAAATGTGAAGAACATTACATAAGGGGTTGACATATTGGTTTTGTGATGATGCCCACGTGTGGCATACTTATCATCCTCTCGTGTTGGACTTTTTTTTCCAATAATAATAATAATAATAATATAGTTGAAATTTGAAAATGAATAATAGTATTGCATGGATTGGTGTGGTGTGTACAAATGAATGATTAAAATAAGAAAAAATGTGGTCACCATATTGATGATGTGCCCAACAAACAATCATTCAATTTTATGGTAGACAGCCCATTTCTTCATCAAAAATTGCAAATGGACTCTTCTTTTTTCTGTATTTATATAATTATATGAAGACCTCTTCTATTAAAAGATACCATTATTAGGTCTTCTTTCTACTAAAAGCAAATACAAAAAGATCGTTTGTGCCATCATATCCATCACCCAATTTTTGTTTCTCTAATCATCATCACACTTCTTCAAAACAAAACAAAAACAAAATAAGTGTTATTATTGTGTCATAGTACTATAATTTTAATTGAGAGCATAGATAGTAAACAAGAATTATTTACATTAGACTAGTCAATTAATAAAATTGTAATACCGCATTAAAATGTTTAGATCTAGCATGTAACTCTATTAACACAAATTAAGTTGATCTAGTATGTATACTAGAGTTATATTTAAACTCGGACAAAATCAATCAAATTGTAGTTTAATGGGTCATTTGAGAGATCAGATTACCACAATATGGGTTGATCAATCCTACAAGAATTTAAGAACTCACCATTCAAACTTGAAATTTATAACATATTAAAGAAAAATTGCAACAAGATTTTGAAAAGTCATTTGAAGTTTTCCATAATGGCAGGAAATGCATGACAATTCCAACTATAGGATATTCCACTTTGAAGATGTCCTTCTATTTATTTTGTCAAATCATTACAATATATATAATACAAATGTAGCAAATAATGTTGAATTCATCAAGATTTAATCCATGCATATAACTGGCAAATGCAGACCAACCTCTAAAATTGAACTTTTCTCCTTTGTTCTTTTGCCAAATTAATAGATCCCATAACAACATCATAAATCTTTCACATATTACTCAAACTAACATATATTTATTTATTTTCTTAAAAAAATATATATTTATTTATTCATGAATACCTCAACATCACCATCTAGAAAAATTACAAAATGATAATGAAGTTTACAAGAATCGATTTCAATCTTTATTATTTAAGAGTTTACTTTAGATAACATTTATTTACCAATTTCTTATTGTATATACAAAAAGTAAAACAATTAAATTGTTTTAAAAGTAGAATTTATGCATTTATTTAATTTTCAAGAATGAAACATCTATTTAATTGAAATATTTACAAAATAAATAAGCAAGTTGATAGTAGAGAAATTATTTTGGTAACACAAAAATGATTGACAGTGAAAAAGAGATAAATAAAAAAAAATGAATAAGAAGCAAAAGCCAAACACACCCCTTCACTTTTTGTTAATTCAACGCTAAAACAAAATATTATTCCTTTTTTTTTTATTTCTTTTACTTATCTCCAAGAAAACAATCCAAACAAACCCGCAAAGGTCAAAACCTCAAACCCTCTCTCTCTCTCTCTCTGATTCTCTCATGGCGGCCAAGAAGACCACTACTAGTACTTGTACTAGTGTCACCAACCATCTCCTCCTCCTCTTTCCTTGACATTTTCCCACATTTATCTCCAACTCCATTTTCTCTGTATCTGCTAATCCTCCATTAAACCTCTCTTCCTCGGTTTTCGAGCTCCATTTCCACTTTTTGCTCAAACCCATTTGCCCATTTCCTCTCTATCTCTTTGTATCGTCTTGGGTTCGGCTCAGAGCTCAACACAGAGCAAGAAAGCTCGCACCTTTGAGATCTGCTTCCGGTGGGTTTATCACTTAATTGAGATCTTGTTAGTGAGAATGGGGAGCAAGTGGAGAAGAGCCAAGCTGGCTCTGGGGATGAATCTGTGTCTCTATGTTCCTAAAACGCTAGAGGACTCGCTTCCGGCGGCAGAAGATTCCGGTGAGAGGCTCTCTGACGCTGCTCTACTCTCGCCGGCGAGCTGGGACCCGGAGATTTCCCGGCCGGCGACTCCGGTGCCGTCGTCGCACAGTCTCAAGTTGGCAAAGAGCTCAAGCAAGTCTTCTAAGGTTTGTATCTATCTCCCATTGTTGCTGTTGATTTTTTTTTCCTCTTTTTTTTGGCTGTCCTGTGCTTGGTTGCTGAGAAAATAAGATTTTAAGTCTTTTTTGTGTGTGTGTGTGTGTGTGTGTGTGTGTGTTTGTTGGTTTGAAATCTACTAATTTGACCTGAATGGTTGTACTCGTGTGGTTTGTTGAATGGTGGTTTATGGTTTTTCAGTGTTAGATTGTGTTAGATATTTTCCTGTTGTACTCTGCTTGGTGGCTGAGAATATGAAGGAAAGGGAGGGAAAATTCTGTGTTTTCTGTTGTTTTTGTACTTGAAAGAGCAAGAATTTCAACCCCACCATGCCAAGAAAATTAACTATATTGTAAGGGATTGTGCTATTTTTACATGCCTTACTGTTGATTTTTTATACATGTAAAACAAAATTTTGCAGCTATTGTTACAGGTCTGGATATTGTGAGTTCTATGAGACATGCCTTAATACTGATTTATCTGCTGAAGAATAAATTTTTGACAAAATTTTGTAATTATTGTCACGAATATGAGTATTCTGAGTTATATTAGACATGTCTTGTTATTTACTTTTATCTGCTCAGGATATAAATGCTTTCTTTTTCCGCAAGTTCTTGCTATTTTTGTTATGAGTCTGAGTATTATGAGCTCTATTTTATCAGACATGCTCTCATGTATATTTTTATCAGCTCAAAACGGAGTAAAATGATAGTTTTCACAAAATTTGTAATTTTTGTGACAAGTCTGAGTCTTATGAGTTCTTGAATTTCTTCTTGTTATCCCGAGCCTGCATTAATTCAATAATTGATCTAGGGGAATCTAAACTCTGTGGGTTGGAAACTAGGTAGGTTTGGTGCTTTCCTCGCTTTGGGCGTGTGGGGTTGATGAATAAGTCACTTTCTTGTCCATTGTTGCTTGCCTTACTAGTAAAAGAAAGGCTACATGTTTTACCTTTCCTTTTCTGATTCATATTTGGAGTGAATTAAAGCAACCCGTTTTGGACAAAAAGATTGTCTGTTTGCTATTAATATGCAAGCTTTCCAGCAGTGAATATCGTCAAAGAATTGAAAAAAAGAAAAGATATATCGTAAAGCAGATGATTTCCCTTTCTTGATGAACGGGTTTTTCATTTTTTTCCCTGACTATTCCAAAAACTTTAATGCATCTGTATCCTTGTACGTGTGTTAACCTTTCAAAAGTGACTCCTTGTTGTTTTTGCTTTAGTTCTTTGATATGTGCTCAAAATGTCTTGGATATCCGACAACTTTGACTTCTTTTTTAGCTTATCCGGCTGATCTGATTCTCTCTTTATCCTCAATTTTGTTGTTTTTGAGGTAGTACTACGGTAGTATTGTGAATTTTTCTGATTGGCATTCCTGTTATGTTTGTATTTAGTTTTCGCTTTTATCTGGTATTCATGTTTTGTTCTGGCTAATAATTTTTTAATTTTTATTTTCAGCAGACTTGCTCGATATGCTTGACTAAAATGAAGCAAGGAGGCGGGCAAGCAATATTCACTGCTGAATGCTCGCATTCCTTCCATTTCCATTGCATTGCTTCAAACGTTAAACACGGCAACCAAATCTGCCCAGTTTGCCGGGCAAAATGGAAGGAGATTCCTTTGCAGGGTTCTAGTTTGGATCCTCCACAAGAGAGAGCACCAATCAGCCCCGTCGTTTGGCCTCAAAACGATGCTTTAGTGAGTATGGTACGTCGACTTCCTCCACCTCGGCGAGACCTAAACAGAAGGCATGTTGTGCCTCTACCAGAACCCGGCATATTTGATGACGATGAATCTATAGATCTCCAACCTGTGTCCGCTGAGCCAAGATCTCCCAACAACAATGGAGCAATAGAAATTAAAACATTCCCAGAGGTTTCAGCTGCTCCAAGGTCGAGTTGTTATGATAATTTTACCATTTTGGTAAATCTGAAAGCTGCTGGTGCTGCCACAGGACTAAACCCAAGCAGAAACCAGGCTAGCTTTCCACAGTGCTTGAAAAATCCTCGAGCTCCAGTTGACCTTGTGACAGTTCTTGACATCAGTGGTAGCATGGCAGGCACGAAGCTTGCGTTGCTCAAGCGAGCAATGGGGTTTGTGATACAAAACCTTGGGTCCAATGACAGGCTTTCGGTTATAGCATTCTCTTCCACAGCTCGCCGCCTCTTTCCTCTTCGCAGGATGACTGACACGGGACGGCAGCAGGTACTTCAAGCTGTGAACTCATTGGTTGCAAATGGTGGAACCAACATTGCCGAAGGCTTGAGGAAGGGTGTGAAGGTAATGGAGGATCGGAAGGAAAAAAATTCAGTTGCAAGTATTATACTTCTGTCCGATGGGCAAGACACATACACTACTATCAGTGTTGGTTCTGGGGGCAACAATAACCAGTCACAACCAAACTACCGGCTACTCCTTCCTTCGTCTATCCATAATAATGAAAACTCGGGTTTTCAGATTCCAGTGCACACATTTGGATTTGGTGCTGATCACGATGCTTCATCGATGCATTCCATTTCAGAGATATCTGGCGGGACATTTTCGTTTATTGAGACTGAAGCAGTGATTCAAGATGCATTTGCTCAGTGCATTGGAGGGCTTCTGAGTGTGGTAGTGCAGGAGCTGCAAGTGGGAATCGAGTGTGTGCATGCAAGTCTCCGCCTTGGATCAGTAAAGGCGGGAAGCTATCATAGCCGTGTGATGGCTTGTGGAAGGATTGGGACTATTGATGTTGGAGACTTGTATGCTGATGAAGAGAGGGATTTTCTTGTCTCGGTGAATGTCCCAAAAGAATCTTCAGGCAACAAGACATTGTTACTAAAAGTGAGGTGTGTTTACCGAGATACTATAACTAAAGAGATGGTAACTTTGGAAAGTGAAGAAGTAGGGATTGAAAGACCCGAAAAAGTTGAACAAGAGGTAGTGTCAGTTGAAGTGGATAGGCAACGAAACAGGCTGCGAGCAGCTGAGGCAATGGCACAGGCACGAAGCTCAGCTGAGCAGGGAGACCTAGCGGGTGCAGTGGCTACGCTTGAGAGCTGTCGGAGGATGTTATCAGAGACAGTTTCAGGTAAGCGTCGGGATAGGCTATGTGTTGCATTGGATGCTGAACTCAAGGAAATGCAAGAGAGGATGGCGAGCAGGCATGTGTACGAGGCATCGGGGAGAGCATACATTCTTTCAGGGCTGAGCTCGCATTCATGGCAACGAGCAACAGCAAGAGGCGACTCTACTGACGGTTCAAGCCTTGTGCAGGCCTATCAAACCCCGTCAATGGTAGAGATGCTGAGTAGATCCCAGGCTATGTTGCTGGGTAGTCCTTCGACGCAAAGGCTTATCCAACCTCTGTTGTCGTTTGGGTTGCAACCAAGACCAAGGTAACTGGCTCGTTCTAGTGCCTTCACTTTTGTTATTTTGACTTCATTTTGGGAGGGGGATAAGGTATCAGAAACCGACTTCTCTGGGAGACTGGCATGATCTCGGGAGGGTGGTTTATGAATGAGATGATATATATGTATATGTAAATTAATAAAATGGGGGGAAAGGGTAAAAGGATATATATGTGGGGAGGAAAATGGAAATGGAAGATTAGTTAGGGTGGGTTTACAATGTTTTTGTTTTGTATTTGTGATGTTGCTGTTTTTGGGGGGTGGTGTACTTGTACATAAGGAGAAATGGGTTTTTCTTCTCTAAGAGAACTGGATATAAGTTTGTAATTGTGGGGATGGTTGTGGGGTGAGCTTTTTCACCTAATATGTATAATTCACCTGCTCTCAAATTCTTTTCATCAGTTTGTGTATGAAGTGAAGAGCTTGTCTCTCTGTGTTGTGGTGAACTTGAAATTTCATGTGATGCACATAACATTATATCAATTGGTTTCCAATGTCCATTGTTTAAATATTGGATAAGCCAGCAAGTGGTATTTTGGTCAACCTAGCTATATTAGATGCTCCTTCTGGGTCTGGGTCTGGGTCTGATCAGCTTTCTGACATTTTTAAGTTCAAATCTGGTCCAACTGTTCACAAGACTTGAGGTCAACTCTTGCACACCACATGTATACATACAATTTATGCTTTGATTCTATCAACTACACTGATTTTTCAAAACATCCATGAAGCTGTGGAACACTCTTCAAGCATACAAGGGCTGGCTCCAACATAGATTCACATCACTAGAGTAAAAACTTGAAGAATGGTTATTACAAAATGTAAAATATGGTATTGGTATGAAACAAAGTGGAAATTTAGAAGCTACTTGAAATTTCCTTTGGGTTTTGGACAAAGTGGATACAACCTAAAATGTACAAGGAGCTAAAGAATGGTAGATATGGATGGTGATGATAGTATCTAATACAAGGAAAGGAAGTTGTACCAAATCACAACTCTATCTTTCTTTTGGTCAACCAATATAGCTTCACTACATTAACACCCCATACCTCTTCTTGGATTGTCCTGCTTGCTTCGTTCAATTATATCCTGCAATCCTCTAATGGATTCACCTTCACCTCCATCTCCATCTCCAACCCCTGATGCACCACCACCACCGGCACTGGAACCGCCACAGCCAGGCCCACCAAGCGGAGTGCCAATTACACCTTTCCGGTCATGGTGAGATACTTCAACTCCTGTTTCCAAGTTCTTTTTTTTTTCTTCTTCTTGGATCTTGCCTTTCTGATTTGTTTTCCCATATTGTATTTGTGTGTGCTGCTTGAACCCAGCTTGTGGTTTCTCTGTGGCTGTGGTCTATTTACAAGCTGCTGTCCACCTCTGTTTCCTCCGGGACTGCGACCGCCCGTGTGACATCTAATCAACACACAACATACAGATGTATTCAACTTCCTCTTATTGTTTTCTCATTTTCTCACTCAATTGTTATGCATAAAGATGTAAAAAAACTCAGATGATTGGGGTGAAACTCATTCCCTCATACTAATAACAATCAAGTTCATGCAAAGAGGCATTCACTAATCTGGATTCACATTTACAGTCTACCAGAACTCAATATATCATAAATTCAGATGAAACATTAGCGCAATAGAGCAAGGCGGGTATTTAAGAATCCAACCACTCGATATCATCCAGTAATTCAGATGAAGATTCAAAGTAACCAGCTATGTAAGGTTGACAACTAGGTTGTAAAATTCAGCAGCGAATAGTAAGAAAAAAGCATTAATCATGCTATAACTCACCCAGGCAATTTAAGCCTTTTCCTGATCAATGAAATCAGAAAAGCATGCCAAAACACACTCGAAAAGGCCACTATAATAGTCATTTCCTGTTTAAACTTTAGAGAGAAGCATTAATGAGTTGGGCAAATCGCTTTTGCAATAGACAGAAAGCATGTGTAATAAAGCACTACAATCACCAATCACCAAAAACTAGCAAAATTTCAAAGGATTCACATCAAAATATCAGATAGACCAAACAGGCAAACACTACTAAATCCCAATGAGAAAACAGTCGAGCATAATCATCATAGTGAGAGTGTTCAAAACTTTATCCATTTCTTGGTAAAACTGGGGATCAAATATTCTACTTGACATTTTTTCACTTCTTTTCGATTTGTCTTGGATACAATTATCTGGTAATCCTTCGGATAAAATGAAATAACCAATCTTGACAAATCAACTAAGCCAGAAAGGGGCATGGGCAGGGATGATGAGGCAAAATCATACTTCCCTCAAACTAGACCAAAATAAAACAAAAGCCCTATATATTCCAGCAAAGGCATTAGTGTAACGTTGAAAGAGAGACCATACAGGGTGCCCAACTACTCAGACTTGCCTTCACTTGGCCTAGGAATTTTCTTGTACTCATAATTGTTTATGTCCACCTTTGCTTGTAAAGCCTACAAACAGAGATAAATAGGGCCTGTAAGCTAAAAATGTCATCAAAATATACAAACGTTGAGATATATCAGCAAGCACTCTATACCTTTAACTCCTCCTCCAATGAAATCTTTTTTGGTTTATATGCACCCACAGGTCCTGTTCTTGAAAGTGCCCTTTCTGACTCAATTATCTCCCATTCCTGATCATCTTTCACCTTTGCAATGTCCTTGCTGAATTACAAAGTTCCACCACAATTAGAATGAGAAGAAGAGAGAAAAGAAGAAGATGATGTTGACAATAACAACATGCAATCTACTACTAAAAATAGTCATTTCACTCTCTAGATGTCGATATTTTTTTTACTATTGTGGATGACTTCAGTAGAGTCACTTGGGCATATCCCATGAAACATAAATCAGAAACATGTACTTATTTGTTACAATTTCTTAACTGGATACAGACACAATTTGATAAATGAAATAAAACCTTGAGGACTGACAATGGTTTAAAGTTTGATCACATCGAATTACTGGATCACTATTTTATGCATGGAATAGAACGACAAACCAGTTGCAAGAGAACACTACAACAGAATGGAGAAGTGGAGTGAAAACACAAGGACATGTCTTGGATGTTGCACGTGCCTTGCGATTTCAGGTGCAACCCCCAATCACCACCAAAGAGATTGTTTGGTTATGTCGCCTCCTACATGACTTGCGTGCGGGTGCCACATCCTAATTCAGTTCCTTCGTTCTATGACAACAAAGCATCCCTCACACTGCATCCAATCCTATTCTTCACGAGCATACCAAGAGATCGATTGTCACTATGTTCGAGAACAATTACAGAAACATGTCCTCATTCCACCAACAAATATCCGGTGGGCATCTCAGCTCTCACTGCACCAACTTGAGGGGGAGTATTGTGAATACCACAATCACAACACATTCCATGTTTAATACTTTCCATCATTGTATAGTTGTCTAGCTAGGAAATCTGCTGTAATTAACGTAGTTAAATTCATTTCTATATTATAGCTATTGTAACTTGTATATAAGTTTGATATCCATGCTCAATGATATCTAGAGTTTTCACCAGAATTTTCACATTGCACAAGGTCAGGAAAGGTCATTGTGCATACCTCCTTATTACCTCAAGTATGAGACTCAAATTTTACCGTTTTGTCATGGCTCACTCTCTAATTAAAATTGAAACAAAGAAAACAATAAAACATGATTGATCCACATTCATGAACAACTATTTGCATCATATTGCACATATAAAAATGAGATCACAGGAAACCTAAAATTCATGAAACTGGATTTGATAGTAAGAAAACACAAACCCGCCTTGCAAGAGATGGCCAAGGCCAAGAGCTCCAAACACTGTGAGTGAAATCATTGGAATCCCATATCTCACAAATGGATACTTCCTACCCCATCTCTTGAACGATGAAGTCGCAGCCAGATTCTTAATCTTCTTAGTCTGATCCATCGGAGTCTTAACAGCTGTCGTCAACCTGCACAGAGATTTCAATTTCACATAAAAATCCACGAAATAAGATTTCGGAAGCTCAGGTTGAGCTGAAACTCGGAAGAACTGAGTGATTTAGGGCTAATTGCAGAGATAGAGAGAAAATCGAGTGAGTTACAGAAGAGAGAGATGTTGCGAAAAAATAGAAATTTATACCGATCAAAGTGTAAGAAATCACCTAGCTGGAAATGGTGCAAGTGGCGGCGCGTGAGCCGGCGGGGGCAAGGCAATCGGCGGCTAGGGTCGCTGGCGGTGAAGCTCTTTTTATTTTTTTGATTCAGTAAATAGAGAAGAAAGAAAAGAAGAAGGGCTCGGAGTCGTTAAAGCCAGGGGCGTGAACGTGATTTCGTTGAAAATTAATGGGCAGATATGACCTTTCAGTGAAAATCAGGTCGATAATTAGGATTCAAAAATCGGTCTGACCAGGCGGGACCGAACCATGGGGTTTCTGTGCGGATCCGCAAACCCGGGGTTAGCATTTTTAAGCCATTTTACTATACCTTGATTAATTCTCATTCGGAGTAAGTCACAATTAAAATTCATTCATCTCTGTGTTGAGCGGAGATCGAACGCAAGCACTATTCTCACTCATGCAAACTGTGTAGCCAACTGTGTCACTAAGTAACATTTGAAAATTTTGGCATTCGATCCCGTATTAGTATTCATTTAATTAAATGATTATAATTTTGAAGTTTAAACTACATGGTTGCTATAATTGATATGAATATCGTCACATTACAGTAGATTAACATGCGTAAGATGTGCAACAACACGTGACCTTTAATTGAGGAAAACCAAATTTTGTAGTAGGTGAATCAACTAAAGAAACCTATAAAAAAAAACTTGGAACTTATTTTAATTTTACGGCTCTTTTGCCGCCTATTCAATTTTCTAAAAATGGTCAAGTATTATATTGATTTTTGGGGGTCGCTCGGAAAAGAATTGAAAACAAAACACTTGTCGAGAGTCACATATCGAAACCAGTGAAAACCGCCGCAAAAAGCGTGGTATGAAAATGAAATCATAAATTTTTTATTTTAGCACATGGCCTCAAAATGACTACAACGGCCTGTTTGAAGAGAACAACTTAGATTGAAGGCTAAAATTTGAGACACAGACCATATATATATATAAAAACGGAATTATTTCAAATGTCTAGCTATACTTACAGAACTGTCTAATCTGCAAACAAACCACAAAACTAGCTAGTTTTTCACTCCAAAACTCTGAGATCTTATCCTTTAAGCTCACCATTCTTGTCATCCACTTCCTTCATGACTGGTGTTGTTGATCTTGATGATGATCTTTTCAAGTCACAAGGTTTTGGCGCTTTCACTTCACTTGATTTTGATTTCACTCCAAAACCGAGCTTTCTCAAGATGTTCCAATTACTCCCCTTAGTCTTTGCCAGCTTATCAAGTTCTTGCTTCATGTTCAAGCATTCTTTCTCGAGGTCATAAACCCGTTCCTTCATGTCATCAACTGCTATAAGGTTGTCGGGATCATTGTTTCTGGTTAGTGCGAGATTTCCAGATAGATTCTGTGAGTTATCGAGGTTGTCGGAGACAAAGAACCAACCAGCAACAGAGGTTCGGAGCCTAAGCTGCTCAAAGAATAGGATTTGGACTATAACTCGAAGAGGTAGCCTCTCGTTCTGGGCTGCATGAGTGCTGGCTTCTAGTGAGAGCTTCTGGCAGTTCATTAGCCTGCAGATTTCTTCCTTTTCGGTGTCTGTCAGCCAGGGATGCGCCTGAAAGTTAGGGAAACATGTTAGCACTTTTCAGGGACCGAGAAAGCAATTTTGTTGTGCAATATCTTTGAAGTTTAGTGCCTAAGAACAATTTCACCTCTATTCCTTATCCCGAGCAAGCAATGTATAAACTATGTGCGTAGATGAACAAACAGTAAGAAAAATGGTGGCTCAGTGCATGACTTTCCAATCATTGTTAGGTAAAATTAACCCTCTAAGGTTGTTGCCTTGTACTTGCCAACAAAAATTGTTTTGGCGGAGCTAATGCACCACCTCCACAAACATAGAAAAACGAAGGAAAAGAAAATGACAGATAAAAGATAAAACAGCAACATTATTGTTGCGTCAAGGCTCGCCCTTAATGCTGAGGGGAAAACGATAGAACTCAAAATGATTGAGTAGAGTGAGTGAATATATACGAAGGATATCAGATGATTTTGATGCCATAGTATACTTTGGTATAGATATAATAACAATGTAGATCCATAGCGTTATAGCAAGGTACCAAAATCAATATTTACCTTGAGGTATATATCAATTGCGCGATAGATCCCATCATCCAAAGGCCTGGCGTAATCAGGGATGACAGCAGCAAGAGTCTGAAATTTGCTCGGCTTCAAGTTGACATCAGGAGCTACCTCAGCGAGATACCCATCCACCAGATTAGCCACCATTGTCATTTGGGTCAGTGAATCTGCAGAATCTCCCACCAACTGCCCTTCATCAGCCATAGAACTCGTCGAAGATTCAGCTACATCATGACTCAGCAGCATGAAGTTATCAAGCATCCGCTGAACGCAGTCAATATCATACAGGGTTTCCATGGAGTACCCCATATTTGGTATGAGAAGATCTTCAAGAACTGCTTGATCCAGCTGAGCCCCAATTCGCTTCTCCAAATTCTCTCGACAGGAAGAGCTAGCATGCAAGATCATGGATGTTCTGAGAAGCCGAAGAAGGAAATTGGTTGGCATCACGCCCTTTTGGTTAGGTAGTAGCTCCACAATCTCTTCGAGGAGTGCCATTTGATCAGCATCAGGTAGACCAGAAGTTGTTGATCCTGTGATAGATCGGTTTCCATTCTGGAAGCTAGCCTCTCTACCCATCAGGGGAAGATGTCTCTTCGAGTAGTACATAATTGGCCCGGCGACCCTCTCAGACTTCTTTATTGATCCAACAGCCAAAATTAATCTTTTAAACAATGGGAAACTAAGATAAGAAACATCTTCATACCACCAATCATCACCCATAGGTTGTGGCTCGGCGCGCCGGGGGGTTTCATTACA
>JAYMTF010004727.1:0-12662 GCA_036897485.1 Pelargonium nanum | reverse complement strand
CCCAAACCCGACCCGATCCCCGAAAATCAATCCCCGAATTCGAACCGTTCGGATCGGAGGCTTCGGGTCCCCGTCAGATTCGGGTGAAATTGACATCCCTAAGACCAAGCATCTTAAACCGTTTGCCGGATTGTTAGTTTTTTTTATAATTAATATTTTATCTGACACAAAATGAGCGTCATGTTTCTCTTACATTTTTTTTCTCAGAATAAGAATCTTATTTTTTTTACATGAAGTTAATTATCCACGAACTATCAATAATATCTCTAATAATTAAGTTAATGTTTATAAATTGTAAAAGCAAATATATAACACTAAAATAAAAGTAAATTAAGACACTCATTTTAAAACAGAAAAATTTAATTTCTCAAAATAAGCGTCATAAAATTCAAAGATTGGTCTTGTGTAGGTTAATAATGGATATAACAATTCACAGATCTTTGTGTATATTTGCAATTGAGTGAATCGGATACTTTGAAGTTTGAATGATGGTTATTTTGTTTATAAGTGAAAAAGCATCAACACTAAAGTGGCAACAATAGGTTCCATTCCAATTAAATTCAAAGCACCAAGACTAAGAAGTTGAATTTCTTTTTCTTTTTTTAACAAACAAAGTTGTTCTGCTTTAACATGCAATGGTTGATTAACAAATTTGTGGGTCATCCTCCTCATTGGTTAGGTTTCATTCCAACCCATCTAATCAATGTTAAGAGGATGCTTAACAGCATTTCTTAAAAAATTAATTGCATCTAGTGTATATATATGTCACTTAAAGTAAATGTTTGACTAAGATAATGTATTTTTTTTCTTGTTCAGTTTTGTATTTTAAGATTTGGATTTGATTTTTGTAAGGTGTTAGGCTTGATTTGATTCATTTTGTTTCTTCAACTGACAAGTTTTGGTTTGGTACAAAAATAATGCTGCCTTCGTTTTATGAAAATACTTTTGTTAGCCGAAAATTTACGTGTTTGAAAATTTCGGAGCCAAGTGTTGAAACTACCATTGGAGCAAGCGATTTAAAGCGCTTGATCCTCTCGAGATCTCGAGTTCGAGCTTCTATTCAAGTGTTGTTGGTACTGCTTATTAAAAGAATATCAGGATTTGAAAACATTCTTATATCAAAAAAATTTCTTGTGAAAATGTGTTTATTCATACCATAAGAAACCATAGCAAGTACAAATCACTTAGGATCAAAAGAGCATAAATTGTATGGACTTCTTGCTTTGGCTCTTTCAAGCTGAGTACGTGGAAAGAGTCCATTTGTTAAAGCAGAAGTTGAACAAAGAGAAGCTTTCAAAATGCTCAAACCCTGAAAAAAATAACCATCAACATTTTTAAGTGCCTATACACTATTTAAACAATAACATTAGATCTCATATTTTTACCTCTTATGGTCCTCTCCTCCAAGTCATCAAGTGAAACTCTGTTTTGGTATAGAATGGATATGAAAGATCCTATTGAGAATGGTGTCACAACCAAATTGTCCATAAAGATTAACAGTAAACAGAATAGGATACAATAACAAAACAATACGGGTCAAAGAAATTGTAACATTTGGTTGCTTATAAATTCCATTTTCAAGAAAACCTTCCAAGTTCAAGAACTTAACATTTCATTGATGATTGTTCCTTTACATCTCCACATTAATTGTGGCTTTCAGTTTTCTACTTAAGAAAAGAAAACGGTTACGAACACTCTGTAGTACAAGTGGTTGATTACACTTTATCACTCGAAGTCTCAGTTTCAAGCACACTGATCTATTCTTCGTCTGAGCTTCCATAACCTTGGAAGAGCGAGAGCAGATCGTCGTTTGATGAACCGTTGGCCCTGACAGTTCCTTCCTCTTCCTCCTTCTCGTTATCTTCTCGTTTCGTTGGACCGTTACTCACAATCTTGGAAGCAACAGCCGGTTTCTTGATGACAAAAACTCGAACAGACGATGATTTAGATCTTTCTTTGGAGCCGGCTTTTGTCAAAACATGTTCATTACTCATCTTTCTTCTCTTCACATTATCATCAAAATCATCATCATCATCGTCGTCAATCCTCCGAAGAAATCCCTTAGACCCGTCGAAAACAATGGACTTAACAAGAACTTCATCTTCCTCCTCCACTTTCTTGCGCTGCAAGGCATCAAGAACCGCATCTACACCGACACCTTCGCGCCTCGCCCTCATGGTCTTCAATTCCTCCAAACCAGCATCAATGTCCATCTCTCGTTTCGAATTCAAAGCTCGATTCTCCAACGATCTCATAGCATCTCCAATTCCCGAATCTGCTTGCTCGTCTTCCTCTTCGCGCCAAGGCTCGTAGTTTCTTGTGGCACCGGACTCGACAACATAGTCTGAATTTTGAGGATCCGTCTTGATTGTGAGCTCGGCCGAGCAATTGGTGCATTTGAAGTAGAATCTGAGAATTTGGATACCTAAATAGGTTTCTCCGGCGACATTTTCTTTGCGGGAATTGAATTTGGTTCCTTTGTAGATGTAGTGGCCGCATGTTTTGCAGCGGATGCTCATCGGAAGCATCATGCGGATGGACTTTACCTGGTGGTTCTCCGGTCGCCGGATCGAAGTCCGGCGGGTAGTACTTGTTCAGGACCTTTCTTTCTCCCATGTAGCTCTTCTAGAGTTAGGCTTTTTTTTCTAGGGTTTGCTAATCCTTCACTACACCAGACAAAATCTAAGGTTGGGTCTCGGATTCTGAATTATGGCAATACATGAAATCCATTTATATATACAAGTTATTTGGTTTTGTTACTATTTAACATTTCCTAATCCTACAGGGACTCTTGTTGTTGTTGCAGTATTAAACGACACCTAGTCTAGCACAAGCAAGTGTATCGATTTCGTCGTTTTACTTTTCGTTTTTATACAGCTCAATAGCAAAAGCTTAACTCTTTACTCATCACATATACTTTGATTATTTCATTCGTGTCCATAATGGATCATTAGTTATTATCAAAACATTGAATCAAGTTCTTGGATTCTGGACATGTATATTATCTCCTATATTCCAATTCGTGTCGGAATAAGTGTCTTATTTTATATTTTTAATTTTTTTAAAGAAAAGTTGGTTTTTTTTAAAAGTTGATCTACATAACATGAGTAGCTCTCCCCTTTTAACCTAAAAATCCACCCCGTTCCACTCGACGCAATAGAATTTGAACCCACGACCTCCTATATAGAGATGTGTGTCTTGACCATTGCGCCGCAAGAAATATTGGTTAATATTGTGTATTTTCTTGATATTTGGTTAGAAGATGCTAAGTGTGGTCCGGCTGGGTTGGCGTGGACAAGGTCTTTGTGAACAAATTCGGATCATTTGTGAAGAGGGGTTCTCGCTCTTCTCGGTTGGTGAGCAACCTTAACAAAGTATGTCTAGGAAGGCGGGTCGAAGATTGGAGGTGGCGAGAGGAAGATCGGATTTTGAGGGGCGTCAAATGGTGGAGGAGCTTCTGTTGGAGTACTGTTTGAATTTTTTAGGAAAACATGAGGTCCATATTGTAAGCAAAGAACCAAAACTTTGTGGACAGAGGTTCAAATATGGATACGTCACAAGGCGCCTCGAGTAAGAAAGTAAGAAAAAACATAACAGGATTGAGAGTATCAGGATTGTTCGGCCATAAGGGGGTTTGTTTGGTGGATTTCCTCATGGACTTGTTCAAGCCTAGGGCCGGCACCAATGGGGAAATTTAGATTTTCGTGGAAAGAAGAGTGTCGAACGATCAAATGTTGATCATATATCCTGAATCGAGCCAAGTGAGGTATATGAAGCTATTAATTCAACGTATCCAAATAATTAAAGCCACGGGTCCTAACATGATGGGTCCGGCATTTTATCAATGTAATCGGTATGTCATCAGGGTAGTTGTTGTCAAGGCTTGCTTAGACATGATCCACTCAAGGGAAATTTTGGAAGGTGTTAATGACATGAATATGGTTTTGATCCCCAAAAAGGTCGTGTCGTAATGCTGTGGGGGTTTCAGGTCAATCTCCTTATGCAATGTGGTTCATAAAGTATGTAATTGGGAAAATGCTTGCAAATAGGCTAAGACGGGTTCTCATGTCAATTATCTGAATCGAGCAGAGGAGAGACAAGGTAAATCAAGATGGGCGGCTCTCAAGTTGGATATGGACAAAGCATACGAAAGTGTGTTAATCAGGTCAAATTTTATTCGAATTTCAAATTTTTTATTTGTTTTCCAAATTGTCTAACTGTAGCTTAATAGGAGCAACAAAAGTACAAAACTGGAACTGGAGCTATGTATTATTGGAAGAGGATTCACACGTGTATTTTATTTACATGTATTTTCTTATGTATTTGGTGTAACTAATAAAAATGCTTAAAATAAAAAATAGATATATTTCAATGTTATAATATATTCACTTATATGTATCAATTTAAGTGAATAAAAATTATATTTACAATTTTTAGTGTACAAATGTTTATGAGTTAAACACTAACAAGTTGCAACATTTATTATAATATATCAAATCTTAAGAGAAAAAATTATACGATTTTTTTTGGATGATCTCTAATAAAATGAGTATAAAATATTAACATCTGTAATAAACCCATTAAAATATTAAAACTTATCCATTTTTTACCCTAAACATTTTCATTAACAATATCAAATACATGTGAAAATACATGTAAAAAGTTATACATGGAAAAGTACTTTTCCTATATTATTTCTCTCTAATAATGTGAATTAATTGGTATCTGTTTACGGTTGGACACGTACGATTAAACTGGACCACAATTTTTTGATATTTAATTATTTTATAAATTTTGATTGAGACTCAACATCATTCTTGTAGATCGATTTCGTCGTTTTACTTGTAGTTTTTATTCAGCTTAAAAGCAAAAGCTTCAACTCATCTTCTTTACACATCACATACTTTATTATTCCATTTGTGTCCCCAATGGGTAATTACTTATCATCAAATACACTGTATCAAGTTCTTGAATTTTTTTTATCAGCAAGTTCTTGAATATCTAAACACTAAATAAGTAAAAAAAACAAAAATAGATCCAATCCGATCCAAACTCCTTTCGGATCGGATACAAACTACTTTTTTCGATTTGAATCATAAAAATTGATACGAATTCAATTTAAAATTCAAATTGTCACATTTACGTCAGTCTAATAACAAGAGATCAAGGGTTGCTCCGTCAAATCTTGAGTGCTTTTCCAATCTCTACAAATGTTGAATGATTTTCCAATTTCTAAACACTAATTTATAGTAGTAATAATTAGTTGAAAATCAAATATAACGAAATAAACTTTACAAAATTAAGTGAAAGAAGTAGCATCACATGTTTATACAAACACATAATTTTTTTAAAAAAAACATATTTATACAAACTCGTGGAGAGCCATTATATATAGTAATAGCATAATAAGATAATTTACATAATCCAACACTCAAGCATGTAACTGAACTAGTAGTGCTCAACAACCATAGAAGCAAGAACCAGTAGCCATTGGGACAAGCGGATTGAAAACCCCTCAAGATCTCAGGTCCGAGCCTCTTTTCAGCGGGAACTGGAAGGAGTGCGGTTGGTGACGTCGGCGATGATCTTGACCAAGATCTGGCCTCGCCGAGGCGGGAGGTTATTGAAGGAACAAGGATAAGGTTGCGGTGGCGGCTGCGGTGGTTGTTGGGCGGCGCCGCTCATTCTTAAACCCTTTATTTTAGAGAGAGAGAGTGTGTGTGTGTGAACTAGTTGTGTTGTGAGTGTGAGCAGCTCATATTGCACGCCGTGGCCCTATATTTATATCTATTTTTAGCAAGTTGCATGCAGTGCGTCATGTGATGACGTCATTGGTGGTGACGCACGAAATATTTATTGTAGGATAATTCTTCTATTTTCAAAGTAGTCGGCAGTCATGTTTTTCAAATGATCATTGTACTATTGATTTCAGTGCAAATTATGTTTCACTAGAGCTTTTATTTTTATTTTAGAGTTTGAGAGATAAATAAAAGCTTAACAAGTCAAGCTATACACTATTTCAATTTCTTATAACTCCATCTAATTATCATGTTGGACTTACAAAAATATTTTGAATGAGTTGTGGATGATATATCTTCAAAATCATAGGTATTCTTGGCTTCTAAGAGCGCGACGCAAGTCCCGGTCGAGTAGACCGGTACTATCATGTAACAGTCTCGATTCAAATTAATTAAACTCGATATTTCAGAAGAGATTTTTATCAAGTATTTCACAAAAAATCCCATCCCCCGCTCTTCTTTCGGGACCTAAATCAAGCATGTTAACCTAACCTGTTTTGGTCTTACGGGTGGTTTTGGGTAAGTCTAGAGTTTGATTCAAGCTCGTTTTCATGATACGGTGGTCACTCCCCACGGTGCATCTTGAGGTGATGATCTATTCGCGCATTAGCCGGTTGGACCCAAGCGCGTTTAGTCTATCTTGTTCGGTCAATTTTTTTCTTTCAAAATGATCTTATTTTTTTATAAGCACATGTGTCGTTTTTTAAGTAGTCAATTAGTTTATAAAAATTGAGTAACATCACACACACAGTGTTCAAGAATCAGTACAACAAATAAAAGTAGAATATATAGCTAATTTAAAACATAACTCTATAATAATTATCTATAATTAGTGGAGTATGTTTAGTGAATTATGAAATGTTTGGTTTGGTTTACTCTACTCTGGACTTGCAAAACAAAGAAACTATTCAAAAGAATGAGGAGCTGAATGTTCATTGATTGTGACAGTGCTCCACGCTTAAAAAGACTTGAAAACTTTAGACTAAAGTCCCATATAATTTAATAATGCTATGACTAAAGAAACCACCAAGTACTGTAATATGGTAAATCATATGTGTGAAAACATATATTAGGCCCACTAGATCGATCACTCATCATCACTGCAATACAAATATATTTTATCTAGAACCTCATAACGGTGGTCCAAGAGGATTAACCACTTGACTCGAACGTGTTGATACAAATTTTGTTTGCTATTTTTTCTAGGGTGTATGTCACGTGTAAATAGTGAACAGGCAAATTTTGGCACTTGTATTGGGATCATGCACTTCTTTTTAAAAATGACAATAATGTTTAACCTCTAAGATTAAGTTTGAGTGAAGATTAAAATTGTTGATATGTTATCATCATATCGTTTCGTAAGTTTTTAGCGCCGAGTCTTCATTCATTAGCTCATATATAATTTTAAGATGAAAATTTGTGTAATGCTTATACCATATTATAATACTCAAATTACTTTTATGTCAATTGAATATATATAGTTTACTTTTCATATATAGGCAATATGTGGATAATTGATCTCATCTTTGAGCTACTTTAATGAATATTTGTAGGACAAGTCTTAAGATTGATGGTGCTTTGTGGGAGAAGTAGTGACTCTTCATTTAGTGCCAAGACAGACAAATTTTACTGCGGTCTTTTTAGTCAAAATTCGTTTATGCACGTACAACGACTTTTTTTTGTGTGCACTGTCTGTAGATTGTTCGAATTTGTAGTCGGACGATGGCGTTGATATGTAACTCATAGACTTGAATATGTAATCGAACATCCATTATAATAGTATGCTTTATTATTTATCATAATTTTTCACCACTCGGTTCAATGAGATTCAAATACACAATGAGAAGTATATAAACATTATAATATGTGAGTAACTAGTAGTTAAACTTAATAACATCAAAATACAATTTCCATGAATTGAGCCATGGAGGTCTTCATTACTTAATTTGGACACAATGTATAATTGGTCATTGAAGTTATTTTTTGCCACAAAACAAATAAAAAAGAAAGAAAGGAAGGTATAGTATCTACCATATAAATTTTGTTGAATTGGAATCTTGAAAATTAGTATTCAAAACATGATGAATACTTAAGATTCCATGTTCTCCCTTAGAATGATTGGGAAGATAAATTTAAAATATGAGTCAAATTTGAGAGTAAAGTGTATAAATAAAGAAGCTTTATGAATAGTGATTTGTGGGACAACAAACTTGTATTCACACATGTCTTGTTTCTGGACTCTACTATTTACGGACAAAGATTTATCCGAAATATATATAAAATAAAACAAAAGCATGATAGTGAGAACCATTAATTTGTAATACATACAAGTGTATGAATATGATTGAAACGTGGATATTTATAGATATGGATATTTATAAGAAATAAGTTATTTTAACTTCAAATATTACGTACTCCATCCGTCCTAATATGAGTGTCTGTTTCCATTTTTTACAAAAATTAAAAATTACCAGATAATTTTACGTGTTTCCAATATTACCCTCACTTTCCCTCCTACACCATGTGCAGTTTAGATTAGATTTTTTTTTAGTGCATAAGTGATAAGGGTAATGTGAAAAAAACAATAATATAATAACCTAAAAATAGAAACAAGACACTCATTTTGGGACGGAGGAAGTATTCTTTTCGTTTCAAAATGAGTGATCGAATTTTTTAGACCGAGAAAAATGAAGTATTCGATTGTCCTATCGATATAGAAGGAAGATATATAATCTAGTTTTCTAATCTTATTGTTGAAGAGATTTAGATTTGTTTTGAGATTTGTGATTGAAGCTAAACTAGCAAGCACTTTAATTTGTAAACTATTAGAGAGAGATCAAGAATTAGGACCCTACATGCTTGGTTGTTCAAAAGTAAATGAAATTTACTACTTGTAATGTCTCGTGAAAAGCGCTCACAAGCTCTACGGCCTATTGCTAGAGCACAAAATTTATCTCATATATATTTCTTCTTTTGTTTTCCGAAAATGCAAGTTCGGTTTAATTTAAACTCAAACGAACGATGGCTTGGATTATATAAATCAATTCTATACTAAGTTCACATATAGGATCAACGAATTTTCAACCTAACATCTTAGCTAAACGAGCCCTAACCCCCATAAATAGGTTGACTACTCATATTAATAATGACAAACAAAACTTACAAAGAAGAACTATAAATTTAGTTTGCATTAAATAATCGAAAGAATACTTAGCAAATTAAAGTTTAATCTTCTATTAGCTTTGTACTTGCTCTGAAAATGAGTTACAAGAGTTTCCATATGTCCTCTCTCAATGTAAAACAAGAAACAGTTATATAGAAAACTAATTAAACTACAACAATAGAATATAAAAGAAATACAAAAATAAATTGTCAAATTGTGTTAGCATGTACCACAAGACCACACGACTTGTGCTCTCACTAACCTAGGAGAGCACGATTCGTGTTCTTGCCTTGGCGTCCTTGTATTAGAGGGGTGAAATTAGTTGTTGGGGGTGATCGTGATTCAGTGTGATGCGCCTTTAGTGCAATTGGTGATGTGGCTAGCTCTCGCAGGTGGAAATGTCCTCATTTTTTTGTGTATATTCTATCTAGTATTTAAAAAAAATTGAGTCCATTTGTAGTCCAAATTGACTCTCATTTCGACCGTTCTTCTTTTCAAAAAATATTTTTGCTATATCAAACGTTTCGGGCCTTCTATAGGAATTAATTCAATCTCGTCTTCATTCCATTCTAAAGAATCAATCTTGCCTTTAATTAGTCATCGAAATTGAAGAAAACTAAAAAAAAAAAATTGAAGAAAACTCATGGCATTTCTTGATGTACTTGTCTACTCCATGGTAGACATATTACTCAAAATAAATTAAAAGTTATAATGAAAATAGGAATTAAATTATTATTGTCAGTATTAGATTATTATTTTTTTTAAAAATTTGAGTTACACAACAACGGTAGCTCTTCCCTATAAGCCTAAATAATCCACCTCATACCGCATGCAGGGAGACTCGAACATGAGACGTCTAAAGAAATCCGAAGCGTTTAAACTGTTTCACCCAATCTCCTTTAGCGTCAGTGGATTAATAATTTGCCTTAAAAATTACTTTTAAATTATTCTTATTCCCATTTTAATTTATTTTTATACAAAACTTATCTAAGAGGCTTGCCTTCTACGTGGATGGCTTAGGTTGCACTGTCACGTTTGAAGTTAGAAAAAGTCAAGCTAAGTGAATTAATACAGTATATAGAATCTTATAAAATCACACAATTGCGTCACTTAAAACCATTAATTATATATTGTGTAATTCCCAAGTCTATTAAATTCTAGTAAATCACTTAGATAACATTAAAAAATAGTACTCGGCACGTAAATTACTTAAATATGAACAAATTAAAAACTATTCATAATAGTCGTATACATTAAAAGAACCCTTTTTTAGTGACAGCCTACAACCCTCACCGTCCCAAAAGACACTCCAAAAGTACATTTATTATTGCTTAAACAACTAAACTAATAACGTAAATTATAAATAATTAATGAAACATTGATTTAATCAAATAGTTGAGAGATAGAGATATCATCAAGGTGACAATTTCAAGTTTTAGAAAAAAAAAAAAATTTGAGATGATAAAACTCAATCCAAATTGAGCTTATAAGTTATAATAAACCAAAGAAAGAAAAGAAAAAAATTTCACGCTCCTGCAAAGAGAGTTGCAAAAATGAGAAAAGAATAAGGTTATAAGAAAGAGAGTTGCGAAAATTAGAAAAGAATAAGGTTATATGGTCTATTGATGATTTGCGACGGACGGAACTATGACAGACCATCTGTCACAATTCAAAAGTCCAAAACGACGCCACATCTCCTAATTTAATTTCGTTGCGACAGATATTTGTGTCAGAAATGGTCATCGCAATAACCTTTGCGTCGAAATATCTAGCGGTTAAACAATTCCCGCAAAACTACTTATTGATGTCAACCTTCCCGCCAAGAATTGCAACTACCCGTCGAATGTCCGTTCTTTTCGTGGGTTTTTTATTTGTTTATCAACAAACGGTACATCATACTCGAAGTAACAATGTTTCCCACTCCCCAAAAGGAGCGTCACCTTAAACCCCACCCCACAAATCTCACCCCATACCGTCGACGAAGAGGCTCGAGCTTGAGATCTCAAAGGAAATCCAAAATGTTTTAACCACTTGGCCCAACATGTCTTGGTACAATTATTTGCTTAAACAACTAGACTAGTAATGTAAAATATAAAAGCATTGATTCAATCAAATAGTTGAGAGATAGAGACGATGATGACATGAGAATTAAAGTGTCCCTCTCCTCATAGTCTACTCCGCGTTGCGGATAAAATTTCCATTTGAAATGGTCAATTGTTAATGTCCTATAATTTTTTTTTTGTATATAAGCCCAAACCCACTGCATAAATTTTTATTTAAATGTGATTGAGCTGCTAAAGAGAAACCTTGAGAATTGAAAAATGGAGGAGAAATGGTATGTTGGAGTTGGGAAAGGAGGTGGTGTTATGGTATTGATACCACCAAAGAGAGGAGGCATCAAAAGGATGATATTGGCTGCTATATTTATTAGGTCACTTCAGATTCTTACACAACCTACTACGTTTTGCTACAAACCTTCCAAATCCAAATACAACAAGCTCAGCTGAAGTGTGGAGTATTGAAGAAGATGATGATTTTCACTTTCATGGCATGTCTTGTGCCTTGCCTACGTGCATGCAACTACTTTAGTTATGTTCTTTTGCCGGATGGTTGTTCGGGTCGTCATGTCTGTCTATGGAGAGGGTAATCTGACAGCTAATTGGTTGGATGTACGAGTATGGTTTGTTACTTTCTTCTCATGTAGTTTATCGGAATTTACACTCCCTTGATGTTGTTTATTGGGACTTGCACTCCTTTGATGTTTCTTTTCATGTTATTTTGGATAGTGACATGCACGATGTTTCTTTTGTTCGTAATAGAGAATTTGTTCTGTAACTTTTCTTGTAGTGCTCAAGGAGGAGCTTTTCAAGCTACCATCTTCTGTATTCCGCTATTTTTTATATTCTAGAGGATATTCTATTTTGATATCTTGATTATATATATTGTTCTAAATTGGTACCTAATTTGATTTTTGTTTTTATTTAATATTAAACTATTGACGTCGTTCCAGTTTAGGGCCGTAACAATACACATTTGGTTTTTGAGTCTATATGCATGGTACTCAAACTATTGATATCATACCTAAACTTTCAAGTGATATCTAGTTTTCAATTTCATTTTTCTTAGAAATCAAATAATTGATTTGACAATTTCAGCGTGACTAACACATACAAAAACGATGTTGCATTTGTTACGCACTCATTTAGTTGAAGAATTGTCGCACTACAATATCGTATCGTGCATTTATATATATTCTTCGTTTTCTTCGCCAAAACAACTTTATAGTTCACACTCACATATAAAAGCGTGATTTGGGCATAAAACATAAACAATAACGCACTTATCATGATAAACAAAACAAAAATCGAACCGAATAAATTTGATTGAGATTGATCCGATTCAATTCGGTCCATTTTCCGGTTCATACCTAACAATTATTTTCACTTTGTGAATTAGTCTCTCCCGGTTCTTTGCCGTCTTCACAACCATGTACATTTTCTCCTCCAACCCAATACCACCACCACAACTGTAAACGCTAACAATCAATCTTCTTCTCTTCTCCATATCTATGGCGCCTCTCACTCTTCACCTCACTCGCCTCACGCGCCACTTCCCTATCTCCTCCCCTTTCATCGCACCTCTTCTCTCTCACTCCTCTCGCCTCCTCCGCCACTGCCCCCACCGCCTCTCTCTCCGCCGCG
>JAYMTF010004726.1:0-12662 GCA_036897485.1 Pelargonium nanum | reverse complement strand
GTCCTCCTCTTAGGAGTACCCGTGCTTCATAGGCTTTGAACATAAATACAGGTTTGCTTCCGATATCCTCTGGCTCTAACTTCTGTTGATTTTGCATTAAACTGTTCCTAATGCTCCATTTCTAATTATAATATGAGATTTACCACTGAATGACATTTGCAGCCCCCTCCCACTTTATTTTATGTAACTGAGTGATCAGTATACGAATTTTCTTGCAAAAAATATGATTTTTCTGGTAACCAGAAAAAGGAATGAGATGACAACTATGTAAATATTTGTGTATAAAAACTACAATTTCATGGCATAATTGCTATGTCAGCTATGTTAATGGCACTGTTACATTTAAAGCTTCACCATTTCGTGTACTGACCCTACGTAATCATTCCTTTTAAATGAAAAATAACAATTACTATCTTTTTGCAACTAAATAAAATACCCTCCAATAGTCCAATGTTTTGCGTAACGCTAAAGAATGTTAATGTCTTTTTGTTAAGATGTTGTTGGCATTACATTGAAGACTTGAGGAAATATGTGATTAGAAAGTTCAACTTCTAATGTGTAAGTTGTTGGAGTATATCTAGATTTAATCATGGATAAAAGAAAACTTGGTCTAAGCAAATTTAATTATACAATCAAATATATTTTACTTGTGCTAAAGACTAATAATTCTTCTCCATGGGATTTGGTCATTCTATTTCTATGATTCTATCCCATCAAAGAAGAATGTGGGATCCATATATCATACTTTTAGAGGGAATGTTACAGCTTATCACCACTTTGGTTTGTTCACAATATTAAATAAGTTATATTTTGGCAGTATGACATTTGTGCATATAGAATCTCATCAATCTTTTTATGATTATTTGTTCATGCCATGGATGGTATAAAAGTATGGAAATGACCAGGACATACTTTTGTATGCCATAGGATACCCCTGCTTTATGCATGTATATACTGTTGTCCATTACCAAGCATTAAATTTGAAGTTTGAACTGTTGCTAAAGTGCAGCCTCATTTACATTTTGATGCATTTGATCTAGCGAAATGTTAAAGGTTTGTGGTTGGAATAGAGCATAAACAAGAAAACTGAACAACTTGGCATTTATTTTTAGCAATTTGAGACTAAAGGGTTGAGCTCAAAGTGTGGGCTTTTATTTTAATACTTTCTTTGTGATTTTCATCATCAATGTAAGTATTCATTATTTGCTGATTATTTTCTTTTGATATGCGTGCAGGTTATGGCAGTCGGCATCTTCGAGTAAATTCATTATTTGCTGAACATTGGCATCTGTAAGGTATATCTTGTGAGTTCCATCCTTTTTATGTTCTCAAGGTTTATGCTATGCATATATTCCTCTAGCTCTGCATTTTAGAGTTATTTTCCTAATATTTTATTTATAATCAGGTCTCTTAATTTATAATATTATTGCTTCCAAAAGCAGAGCCCTCGGAATAGTATATTAGTATGCACATTCAAACTTAATATGGAGGAGGACCTCCACATGCTAACTTTTACATAGACACAATCTTTGCTCGTTCTGCTGGAAGGATCTTGTCCATTTAAGCTTTTGTCAGGTTTAACCTCCATTGGAGTTCCCGTTTCGATGACCATATATTGCTCCATGCATGTGGGGCCATAGGGAATGTGTAGTTAAGAATCATCCATTTTATTTCTTTCCTGGAATTCTCTTAACTTATACAAATTTCTTTTTGCTAAACAGCAGAATGTTACATTACCTGTCACATGTTTGTGTGATGTACATACTATAGTTTCTTGTCCTTTAGCTTATAGTGGAGAACCCAAAAACCTAAGCTTGTCAATGCTATATAGTATAATATATGCATACCAACTACCATATTGTAAATCTGAATGATAGAAGGGACGTATTTGTTCTGTTTCCTTTAATAATTGATCTGTATGGAGAAATGTTTTCTGGGTCCACACTCAATAATCAATCGAGAAATGTTTATAATGGAATGGCTAGCGTAGCGTCCATTTTTCAGGTGGGTCATTAGAGGTCACCACTTCACGTGACTGGTGTTTTTTAAATAGGAATTTGCATAACAGATGGAGAGCTACATGCTCAAAGTAGCCTTTAGTTACATGATTGTTTTATCCAAACCAACATATTCTTACATTGGTATTGGCCGTATGATCCCCACAACCAAAATAGAGAAAAAGCCATATGATGACCTAATTTTCGTGAGTAGGCGCTGAAGCAACAATCGGTAAGGTTGAATTTTCCACTTTTGACCACAAACCAAGATTTTGAGTGCCTCAAAGCATTACATTTACACATTTTCTTTTGGAGCTTATTGATTATGTTTATTTTACTCTATAATGGCTGATGAGATGTGTTGTAGCACATAAGTCATGAAAATAGTAGAGAACTGAGGCACAAAGGTAACATGCATGACCCCAGTCTCTGCTAAGACTGTAAATGATAGTCATATATCTGGGAAGACAAAAACCTTAGCATACTGAATATTATGTAAAACACGCAATCATACGATTTAGCCTTCTTCTAGATGTGTAGATTATTGTACCGGGATGTATGTGCATGAGAAGGAGAGGAATCCCATGAATTATTGACAGTATCAGACAGCAAAAACAGTAGAAATCCCCAATTCGAAAGAAGACAAGTAGAGGTGGGAAACCCTAGGAAAGCTGTATTGCCCCAACAGGAGAGACATTAGGAGGGACCCATTTGCTGTTTTAGTGGTGTTGGTGGTGTAATGTATGCATTGTTATCATATCATATCAGTTCCATGCATGACATTCATCTGGATTCTGTGTGTTCCTATCCAAATATCTGTTCTTATCTTCCATTCATTCTTGAGTACTACTAGCTATGGCCAAGTATCTTCCTTCTTCAATCAGTACTGTGCATTGTTTTATTTGAACTTCAAGTAATGCATTTGTTTGTAATGTGTGTGTGTGGACATCAATTATGGCTCACCAGTGAATTGTATATTTGAAAGTTCCCATTTTACACACACTGTTATCAGACAAAAATTGATCTCATTGTTAGGAACAAACCTCAATATTGGTCTTTTTTTGGGTTTCTAATAAAGATAGCCCGAGAAACGAGGAAGAAGACTGCCCAGTTTCTCAGTTTCAGAAACTACCAAAAAAAAACCAAAGCACATGTCGTTTTCTGGTTCAACAGTCAAAAGTCGTGAAATACATAGATCTGGCGTTCCGGACGGCACGCGCGGTCAGGTACGTATCTATCACAATTCACCAACCATAGTGATAGTACCATGCACCACTATACTTTGTTTGTGTGCAATTATTAATTTTCTCTTCAGGAATCATTGTTCAAGAAACCAAAAGGGAAAGAGGAATCAAACCAATACCAATCCACTACTTATCGTCTTTCAAATTTAAAAGTAAGTGTTGTGTTGTGAATTGTGATGTGGTGAACCAACATCACCAACCTAAAACGAAACATATATGGGTTTTCTTTTCTCCTAAGCTATGTACACTAAGAATCGGTGGATCTATTGCATATCCAATTGAGCTTCCACTGTCAGAGTCCCAAACTCTCACCATAACACACTAGGATATCATCGATATTTATGACCATTAAGTTGGTAAAGTTGCTATGTGTCTTGAGCATTTATTGTACGTCGGTTTCTAAAGTGTTCTATCTCTTGACAATTTCAACAATATGAACGCTTTCATCTCCGGAATCTCTCAACTTTGAACTAGCGCTCTTTTTCATTCTTAAGCTTTATTCTTTTGGGCACCCTCTCCAAGAATCAAATCACGAACTTTCTTGAAGGCCAGTTTCGCGATCTCATTAATAGAGCTATATATTGACTACAATCATGGCCCCAGACCAGCTGTCAAGTATCGAAGAGAGCAAAACTAACGAACAAAGTTCATCATCGAATACTATATCAACTGACTTTAATCTTGTTATAATTGAATTAAATTTTTTGGCGTGTTCTCTTACGTTTAGTCTCTCACTGATCATTTTCGTTTTCACCAATTAGCGTATGAGATATACCTTATTAGAAGTCATTAGCTTTTCATGCATCTTTGACAGCGCCATAATAAGATTGTATGTTGTCTTCTCGTCAATTACATTGTGCATCACACTCTTAGCTAAGGTAAGATGACACCACCATATTTGATATACATATTAATTTTGTTATCCCTAATATCTCTTTGTGAATGCCCTACATTTATTCATAATTTCTAGCAGAATGAGTTTATTGACAAATTAAATTTGTGGTTAGCTTTTGATCAACACCATGGGCCAGACTGATATATATTTATACTCCTATGGTGTGCACCATACATAAAATTATATTGTCTTCACACTTAACCACTTGATCATTGAATATAATAATATTAATCATAAAGTTATGAGTTTAAAAGTAAATTCAAAAGCTAGCTTTTCCGATTAGTAAAAAAATGAATGATCAGATTCAGATCGTTCACATATACATCATTGACTCAAAAGTGAAATTCCCCATTAATTAACTTCACAAGGTTAAAATTCTAATACTTGGTATCTTGTAACTCAAGTGATAAGATTTGCTCCTAATTCATTAATCATAGTCTTTTCATGGAGATGGTGATAGCTTTAATATTGGCTCCACACATCTGAGACATGTAGACCCCTCAGATTAATATATCTCATTCTTTTTATGTTGTTTTCTACTGAAAATTAGTTGAAACTAATTAATTTCCATATTCTTGTTGCAGCTGGGAACCTTATTATTCACACTATCATGTCATCAACTGTGATTTTCTTGTTTTTAGAGCAAATAAATTTGAATTTGTCTTATTATATTCTTAATATTAGGTAGAACAGTCCTATTAATTAATTACACCTTTCAGTGTCATGTCCATGGCACTGGTCTTCCTTGTACATTATGCAAAATTCCAGTATGTTATCATCAAATCTGTCATTATCCTGTGGAAATTTTTGTAGAGAACTGTTTCTTATAATATCTAATTTTTGCAAATCAAAATGCACCATTAAACAATGTTATTTTTAGCAAGAGAAACAATTGAATGCAAGTTACCAAATATTTGATTCAAATTTGATCAATCAATCAAATGATATCACATTACATTACGGCAACACGAATGCGTATGAACATTTTTAATGTAATTTGTAAGAAATCTTGAAATATGGATCATATACGATTTTTTTTACTAAACTTCATAATATTTGATAATCAATCAGATAATATACCGTCACTTTATTCACTTAGCACCGGAAGAACACTGATAAATTGATCAAGTCTAAACTCTAAAATAATACGTGCCCTAATTATTTTCACAGGAAAAACATGAAAATTTCTTGCTGGCAGTTACATATTATGTAATTAGCTAGTAAACAATCACAGATTGAGTCCAAATCAAAGGAACATTTACTCCTCCTAGTCAGAAGGAAAATCGAAATCAAAATTGGCAATCCATTTCCTAATTCTGCACAATTATCAGAAAATCCAACAATAGTGATCCCCAATTCAACTACTCTTATCCCAATTGGTTAATTAGGGTTATTTCAATGGTGGCTGTTTATCTTGTCAGATCACAATCTATGGGTTCAGCTCCATTTTTTCCCATTTACTATGCTTGGATTGGTATTTCTTTTTTTTCATGTCACATGTTTGACTTCGTTCATGAACAACAAAATCTCTTGTAAAATTTCCCTCCTCTTGACCTTCAATATTGATTCTTTGTATGTGTAAATCTAATATGAAAACACGACGTTGTTCCTAACAATACGAGCCATGAGATTAAATGACCCAGGTAAAAAAGTACATGTTTTTATCGGTTATCTTCAATCCTAATTTTTTTCTTATGCATAATCTATTAGGTTCATAAATGAAATCATTGTAATATGATCTTCGATAACAAGAATAAAAATTTAAACTTTTAATCATTCCACTAGAGTTTACCGTTAAATTATTATATCACTTTACAAATAAGTTTGGCTCATCATCACACGTGTGAAACAAATATTCACACGAGTGAATAATGATCTGTTGATAGGGTTTGGATTATAAATGATATATTGTTGAATGTGTAGCACACGATGGCATGAAATATGGTTAAAACCTTAGAGCTTGGTTGCTTGGTATGTAAATGTGGGGTTTGGCTAAATTGAAGCCATAAGTTTCGGGCAGTGGGCTTTATTGTTGACAAGCTTTACACGTTGCTCCACGTGATTATTTTGCCCTACCTTCACCTCTTCATCATTGTTCTCTAACACCAACACCCCAACAAATTGATTCTTTTTTATATACATAAATAATTCAGTATAGTTCTCTATGTAAGATCAACACAACTAAGAAAGTTTGATTGTAAGAATACAATTGTTCATATAGGTGCCATGCTACTTAAGAAATTAGAGATAAAATGTTGAGCAACAAGGTGAAACGTGGTGTCTGAGCGAGATATCAGTCCATTCCCGATGACCAAACATCTTAATAGTGATGAAAATTCTGAAAGTCCTAGAAAATTAGGAGCAGGGATCCAATCCTCTGATTCCGTCTTTAAGGGCCCAAGTCTTCAGCTTCATTCTTGAAATTTCATACTCATAACATTTTTAAGACAAGCACTCTAACACGTTGACGACAAAATGAAACACAATATTGTGCCAAAGTTAACCGAGTCAAAAGAGGCGCATCAAAGTGAGTATAAAAAACATGATTAGAAATAGTGTAAAACGATTATGAAATGTCTAAATGAACATTAAAGTATGTGTGGAAAAAAAAATAGACCAACAAAGATATCGACAAATATTAAAATATGTTCATGAATAAAAACAAAATTTGTGAACTTATTTGTCAAATAATTAGTGCAACTAACAAAGGAGTTGCTCAATTCAGTCTAAGAAGTTTAATCTATTATCAAATGTTGCAAGTCATAATGCCAATAGCCTTATTTAACCTCTTATCTGTCACTCTAATCCTATTTTCATGTTGATTTCTACACTAATACATGAACGTAGGTATCTTAAGATTAATGATATAAACAACTTAAGCACTAATACAACGAAGTACCCTAAATATCTCCATTTTCATATTATTAACAATACTTAGTGCAGTGGACAACTGAAGTGAGGCAAAATTAAAAGGAAAAAAAAAACAATTAGAGCTGTCCAAAGCACTTGATAGGATTTAAGAAAATAAAAGGCTACCTACCTAATTATTCAAAACAAAGTTGTATTGATAGTTAATTAATTGTAAACGATATTCCACAGTACTAATTTGATATTAATTTTTGTTGTAACCAATCATCATTTCTTTAACATTAATTTCTTGGAATCATTAAGATAATAATGGGATTTTATGCTCTCAAAACATAATTATGAAGAGAGCTTGCTATTTCAGTTCCCTCCAAAATAAACCACTTACAACCAAATTCCATATCCAAAACCACTGCTTCATTTCAATATTTTTGTGTTTTACTATTGAAAAAGACTACAACTATAAAGTAGGTCTCTCAAATTTCTTAACATATGTTTATTTTATCCTACAAATTTATACATATTTAAACCCTTCCCCATCCCCTCCAATTACCTAAGCTTTCTTGTTTTTATTCCCCAACAAACCCTTATTCAAAAGCTCAAATATTTACAGAGAGGCAAGTCATGGTTCCACCTCAAAACTCAATCATATTCTCCCACATACCCATCATATATACACAACAAAACCTACTTTAGCTTTTCCACTACTCCAAATAACAAAAACAAAAAACACACTCCTCCACTCTCCTCCTTTGCCTTTGCCTTTTCTTGTTTTTGGATTCTTGTAGATCATCTCATCTCTATCTTTCAAAGAAAAAGAAGATGATTCAAGAACTTCTTGGAGCTGGTTCTTCTTCTACCCTACTTGGAGAGACCAAAATCTCCATTAATGGAGGACCTCATCACCATCATGTTTTCCAAAACTCATCACCTTCTTGTCCACCTTCAACAATATCTTCAAAAACTACTACTACTACGCCTACTAGTACTACAAATCCGCCTTCCTCAGCTTCCGCTGAGAACGCGAACAACAACAACAGCAACAACAGTTTGAGGTGTCCGCGTTGCGACTCCGCGAACACCAAGTTTTGTTACTACAACAACTACAACCTCACGCAGCCGCGCCATTTCTGCAAGACTTGCCGCCGGTACTGGACCAAAGGCGGTGCCCTAAGGAACGTCCCCATCGGAGGAGGCTGCCGGAAAAACAAGAACACTATTGTCACAACAACTTCCAAGTCTAGCGCCGCCGGCAAGTTCTTGAAGACAATTTCACCGGAGATGATCACCGGAAGGGCTTGCTACGAGCTTCCTCCGAACCCGATTCTCTGGGGTCCTTGCTCTTCTTCTTCTCCTTCTTCTTCGCCTCAAAGCTCTCATCTCTTAGCTTTGCTCCGAGCCGCCTCCCAAAACCCTAACCCTAACCACAACTCTGAACTCAGTACTCACCATATGATGAGCAGTACAGAACCAATATTGTCAGTCTCATTAACTGGTTCTCTACACGCTCGAGCCACGGCCATGGACCATCTTGTCCACCAGGCTCCATCTCTGGGTCTCTCCAACGGCTCTATGTGGAGAAGCAACACAGAGCAACAAGCTCAACAACAAAACGGAGGTGTCAATCTTGGTGTTGATAGTGTTCACAACTCGGGCATGCAAGAACTGTACCAGAGGCTCATCAGATCATCAACAACTAGTAATTATTTTAGTGAAAATCCTCATTTGCATTCGCAGCCATTAATGTTGAGCAATGCAGGTTCTTTTTCTTCTCCGTCTGGTTCGTCGATTTTGGAGTCAGCTACTCAGGCTGTTGGTGGAGGCAGCGAATTGGGTTATGGATGGAATTCTTCGTTTTCTTGGTCGGATCTTTCAACAACAAATGGTGCATATCCTTAATCAATCATCAAGAATATATATTCTTGTACTTAGTTATTAATTTCTTGTTTTCTTCTTTGGGTTTTGGTTCAAAAGGATAGGATATGATGTTTCATGCTGTGACTGTTTGTTATTGGGGTGAGGTATATGGCTTAATTAGCTTAGATGAACATTTTTTTTTGTTTTTAATGTGTGTTTCTATGGTGTATTAAACTTCTGATGAGGGTGATGAACAAATGGGAGGAAATTGGTTATTGTGTTTCGAATGTTATGTATAATGGTGAGTTTAATTTCCTAAGATTACTAAAACACATATTGTCTACTTAATTTCTCTTGTTCATTTGAAAATAATTGTCTAAGAAATTCATACAAAAATTAAGAATTGCATCTTCATAAAAATTTCCTCATTTCTTTTGATTAAGTCGTTTTAATCTAACTCGAAATCAGAACAACAGAAAATGTTTCAACTAAACCGTTTTTCTAAAGTCTTGAAGATAGTATTTTGTTATATATGTAGAATCTTGGTTGATAGAACCAAAGCTGATCTAGGGTTTTAATTCCTTTTTAGATTTAGGTGTTGGTGTGGGTGGGTGGCATATGAATTATGAAGATTCGTTTTTAATTGTTTATGAGAAAAGCTATAAATGAGGTGTTAAAAGCAGCCTTTGTTTCCTCCCCAGAAAAAGACCAGTTTGATTCTTGCAGAAGCTATGCTTTGCACTGCCAGTGGCAGCTACGTCTTTGGGATATGGAGATTCCATTTGCAGCTTTATCAATATTTTTCTAATTATCCTTCAAAATCATAAGTATTTAATCAATATTGTAATTAATGGAAGTTGTTACCATGAAATTCCACTAATTAACAGAATTTCCTATGCAATCTCTATTTATGTCCAATATTTCCCGACAAGAATTACCAACTACAATTCCAGATTTCCAACATAGAACTGTTTCTCTTAATAAATCCAAAAATCAGTCATGCAAATTGATCATTGTTGTTACTTACAATGTCTGGTTCTGCACCTTTTTTTCAATCCTTAAATAGGTCTCATTATAAATTGCAATCTTTCAATCCTTAAATAGGTCTCATTATAAATTGCAATCTTTCAATCCTTCATGTCAATGAAGTTAGATTTTAGTCTATTTACTTACAACTTATTTGAGATCAGATTTACATATAGGTCTCCTCCAACCTCCTGCAGCTCTAATCTTTATAGTTCCCTGACGTTTAATTAGCTGTTACATAAATTGCATCGTTTTTCAAGCGTTGTTTCATCTTTGTATGGAAAATTCTCACATGAGCAACCAAACACCTGCAACTCTTGCAGGAGCTCATGTTACAAATCCAATGATTGTTTTAGTCTTGTTGCTATGGTTTATTACTAAAATTAACTCAATCCATACTAAATCTTCAATTACTTTGGCTTTTATTAAAATTTGTTTTGGTTGTGATAGAGTTGCATAGACATGGCACATGTAATCAACTAATAAAAAAGACAGAAGTTGTAAAATACAAATTGGAGAAACCTAAAGAGTTAAATAAACCACCACTCAAATTAGAATTACAAATAAAATTTTAAACATTCTCCATCCACACCCTCTATATCTAGCTTACTAGGCCAAGCACCCATTAACTTCAGTATATTTTTATCAATAGTATGACAGTAGAAATTACCTCATTAAAAAACAAAAATAAAATAAGATTCAAGAAAAATACTTCAAAACAATACGTATAATCAAGAAGCTTTCTTGGCTAAGCCACAGAACAATCCATTCTCAGGCATTTCAGACTCTGTGTACAGGCTTCGCTCATCGTTCCACACTCTTAAATATAATTGCTGCCCTAAATATCTCCTTGACCATATTGCTGACCTCAAATTCCACATTCCTTTGTTGTCCAGTGACACCAATATTGCACTCCAATCATAAGGATACACCTATTTTTCAACCAAAAAAGTTACATAAAAACTTACATAACATAAAAAATAGGGTTAAATGTTTCTAGACCCCTTGTACTTGTTTGTATTTTAGAGTTGGCCCTCAGTCCTAAATTCTTATTGCTTTAAACCCTGGACTTGCTATAATTTATAATTACATGCAAGTGACCTGTTATAACAGGTTATCACCTCCACGTCACAAATCATTTCCATGTAGATAAAGCCACGTCATACATCTCTTGCCCCGTCAAATTTTCAGTCCAAAACAAATAAAACGGTGTGTTCATTTTTTGGGTTTCAGACATAACAAAACGGTTTAGTTTTGAAAAAATTGATCAAAAAAAAAAAGTTTGTCTTCTCCCAAAAATCCCAATTTGAAGACTTTCAAGAACCCTATTTCTTCAATTAATATATAAAATAAAAAATGTTTATTTGCACAAATGAGATTGATTAATTTACCTGAACAGTGTGTCTGGTAATTGCATCGGCCATGTTGTAACGTGTTCTCATAGCTGGAGACCATCTACCACCACCATATCTAAAATAAAATTCAATATGTATAGGTGAGTCAAATTATATATATGTTCATATTTTAGTATTTAATATGAATATTTTGTTGTTTAAACGTACCCAACAACGTAGAAGCTAGTACCATCCAAATGCCAAGACTGAATGGCGTTCTCAGTGTTCTGAAAAATAATTTCACAGTAGTCGTGAAGAGTGACGTTCACGACGGAGGTCCCGAGAAACGCAGGGCCGGGAGTGGGCGTGTCCGTGAAAGTATTGAAACTGAAGACTCCGGAAATGTTAAACCAATCCGCGAGCTTCAGCGGAGTGGACGGATCAGTGTACGAGACTCTGTTCACCGCGTAACGTAGCTTTCCATAGATTTTGGCTTTTGTGTTCTCTACAACAAGCGTCCTCGTAATCGGTATGGTTCCATAGTGGTACGACCCTTGCGGGTTCGGTCTCGCAGCATTAGCAGTCAAATTCGTCCTGAAAAAATTTATTTTATTAGATGGAAACTTAATTTTCATTTTTTATTTGTTTGTTTTCAAGTGGGCCGAACCTGATGGTGCGGGCTTGCTTCATGGACCAGTGGATCTCGTAAGTTGGGCCTAGGGGTAATGGGCCAGTGGCCGGTAATTTGGAGCCGCAATAGCGAAGAGTTGCGAATGTGGTGAGAGTGGGCATGGTGAAACGAGAGGAGGCTACAATGTAATGGTCTCTGGGATTGGAATTTAGTTTGACCAAGAAAGTGGCAGATTGGCCCACATGAATGTCCATGGACTCGTACACCTCCTGTATTGTGTGGGTCCCTTCAACTTCTATCAGCTTCAAGGTGTGCCCTTGAATCCTGAAGTTTATAGATGTTTCTATTCCCACATTTGAGACCCTAATCTTGTAGGTTTTGCCTACAAAACCAAACAAAAAACAGTAAATAAATGGGTAATGAGGGTACAAAATAATGGGCCAAAAGCCCAAATGTTTACCATTCTGGCCAGTGAAGACAGCAGAGTTGTGAAGCCCATTGATGAGAAGCCCATCAGGAATAGGAAGAGGATTGCCAGAGTCCAGTATTTGTTCCAATGCCTACACTACAAAAAAAGTTACAAACTGTGGCGAAAAAATTTTCGTCACACTTCCGTCACAAATTGTGACAGAAATCATATTTTTCGTCACAAACACACATTTGTGACAAAAATTTCTATTACAACCATTTGTAACAACCCAAAAAATGACAAAAATATTTTGTCACAGTTCCGTCACATATTATATTTTGTGACAAAAATCTATAAATTTGTGACAGAAATTTCTGTCACAGATCGCGAGTTTTGTTTAGTGC